>JAJMES010000206.1:0-87840 GCA_030574275.1 Pichia sporocuriosa
CCTTTACCTGGTCTTATTGTGTTAATAGTAGCATTAATATTAGTGTCAGCACTATTTAATTCATCTTCCAATGTCCCTTCATTCATTGTAGAAACTTTATTCTCATATTCTTGATCTGTCATATCGTTATCTTTCTTTTCACTTTCATAACTTGGTGGTGCACTTTCAGGTGTTTGTGACCTTTCATCAGTTTCATCATCAATCTCATTCTCATTCTCATTTTCAGGTTCACTTTTAACTTCCATGTCACCATTTTTCTCCATTGTAGAACTACCGACAACAGGTCCAAAAAATGTATTTTCTTCATTTGGATATTCAGGTGGTATATCATCTCCTTTATCAAGTAAAATTTCATTTATTAAACTTTGTTTATTGTAAATTGGAGGTGCACCGAGTAAACCATCATTTTTATTCTCACAAAATCCAAGTTTCTTAACATTTGCTTCAATATAAACAAATCCAAGTTGACCAAAATTAACACTAATTTTACATTCTTTTGCCCTATTCAAACTATTTAAATTTTTATATCCAATACAAGGGTATAATTGAAATTTGAAATATTTAACAACTTCATGAATCAATTTACCATTGTGAGTTATAAAAATTGTACCTGAAATTGCCCTATAACCTAATCCTATAACATCACCTTGTTTTAATTGTGGCAGTATTATTGTTAAATCTTCATCACTTGATATCGATGAATTACTATTTGTCATTCTCAAATTACCATGGGATTCAATTGCAAATGAATATGGTATAAATCCTGGTAATTGAAAATTTGGATATTTTGGATCTGTAACTAAACCTAAAGAAACTAATGTTGAATTTAAATCAAAGTCAAGTAGTTTGCACTCAAAATATGTAACATTGTTCTTCCTATTAACTGTTGGAATTGGTAAATTAAGCACTGTTGAATATAAAATATTACCAATTTTACTTGGTTTGAAATTGACCTGAGCTAAATCTTCAATTAAAAATGGAGATAATTTAGGTATTATTGAATTATAATTAATTTTTTTTAATAATGTTAAAATTTGGTTATTTGAGAAATCATTTTCAATGTTATCGTTATTGTTAAGTAAAGATGTGGTTTCATCAATATTATCAAATTCGTTATCATTATCGTCTGTTTCATTTGATAATTTTTCAACAATAGAAGTAATTTGATCATAATAATCAGTAAAATGGTATGCACTAATACCACGATCTCTAATTAATAACGATTCAGTTGTTACCTTTGTAGTATTCAATTCAGGCACAAGCAAATGTGGTTGGTTTTGTTTACAATATGCAACTGTCAATAAATAAATGATTTTTTCATTATCTGATAATGATTTAAATCTGTCGAAATTTCTAAGTGTATTATAATCTGATGGATTTATTTTGATGTTATTCGGGATATGACTTTCTAAATCTTCAGAATCATCATCTAATTGAATGAAATTAATTACTAAATATGATATTAATGAGAGCACAAAAAATGTGAGTATGGTAACTCCAAATAAGAAAATAAGAAATATTGTATCGTCCATTTGTGTCAGCAATTGGAGTCAAGTTGTAAACGATTATTTACTGTTTAAGAATAAAGGAGTAAGAAGAAACAAAGATATGATCTCTGAACTGTTGATTTCTTAAATTTTTTTTTTTTATTTTTAATTTTTTAATTTTTTAATTTTTTTATTTTTTTAATTTTTTCTCTCCTCCTGTGTGTGTGTGGCAATTTATGTGATTGTTTGACCTTTAAAAATAGTGTTATCAATATTTGAATTTTATTTAAGCAAATGGAATATATAATTATAAATCGGTCCTATATAAAAAATAAAACAGGTAATCAACTAAATTATAATAACATTTCTAATGGATTTTCAACAATATTCTTCAATTCCCTCATGAAATCACCACCCTTTGCACCATCAATAACACGATGATCAAAAGTACCAGTAATAGTCATAATATCGTCAAATACAAAACCGAATTGATTTGCCTTATCAGGAACAGCTCTCTTTTCAACTGTACCAACTGCTAAAATTGCAGATTGTGGTGGATTTAAAATTGATGTAAACATTGAAACAGCGTGATTCATACCTAAATTAGAAATTGTAATTGTACCACCTTGGAATTCTTCAGGTTTTAAAGTATTTTCTTTTGCCTTTTTACCTAATGATTTAACTTCAGTTGAAATTACTTTTAAACCTTTTGTATCAGCACTCTTAACAATTGGAGTAATTAAACCAGTTGGAGTTGAAACTGCAATTGAAATATCAACAGAACTAAATTGTCTAATAACATCTTCAGATTCTAAATAATATGAATTAACTTCAGGAACTCTTAAAGCTGCTTTTGAAATTGCTTTAACTAATAAATCATTAATTGTTAATTTATATTCACCATTACTTGAAGCATTCAAAGATTTTCTTAATTTTAATAATTTAGAAACTGAAATTGAAGATGAAACAATATAATCAGGTGCAGTTTGTTTAGATGATGTTAATCTCTTAGAGATAACTTTTCTAATATTTGTTAATGGAATATCAGTAAATGATGGTTGAGTTGTTGGAGTTGGGGTTGGAGTTGCCTTTGGAGTTTCTACTTTGACATTTTCAACATCTTTTGCGGTAATTCTACCTCTTGGACCAGTACCTTTAATACCCTTTAATGAAATACCCTTTTCAAGAGCAATAGTTTTTGCTAATGGTGAAGCAATAATTCTATCACTATCAATAGCAACAGTTGATGAAGTTGATTTAGTTTGAGTAGAAGCAGGAGTAGAAGATTCAACTGGTGTAGAATCAGCATCAGATTCAGCAGCTGGAGCAGGAGTAGATGCAGCAGTTACATCACCAGCATCAGCAGCTGTGAAAGAATCAAAAGCTGCAACATCTTCTTTATTTTCAACATAAACAGCGATTGGTTTATTGACTGGAATTCCATTAGTTCCATCAGCAACTAAAATTTTAGCTAAATAACCATCATCTTGAAATTCAAAATCCATTGATGCTTTATCAGTTTCAACTTCAGCGATTGATTCACCTGGTTCTAATTTATCACCAACAGCTTTGTGCCATTTCAGTAAATTACCTTCTGTCATAGTTGGTGATAAAGCTGGCATATTGATAACTGTATGCACAGGAAATTTATTTGATGCATAATATCTGTAAGATAAATGAGTTAAAGAAGGTAAATTCTTTTGAGTGTATCTTGTAGATAATCTTAAAATTGGAGTAGCTCTTAAAGTTAAAATAGAAGACATTATTGAATATTTGTTACTTTAATACAGTAAATATTTGAGTAAATGCAATAATGAAATAAATTAAAATAAATCAAATTAAATTAAATTGAACTGTTAAAGAATCAAGTAAAACAAAAAATAAAAAGTAAAAAAAAAAATTAAACGGTAAACTTCAACAAAAAGATCCAATTCAGTAAATAATAAAATGTTAAACAAGAACTTAATTAGGTGATTACAGCTATAATGACAATAAAAATAGTAAAACTTACAAGTTTAATGTGGCCGGCTGAACAAAAAAAAAGGAAATGGAAGGGAAGACAATTCCCCGTAGAGAGGAGAGTATTGAGTGGGCAATTTTAACAATTTAAGTGGGGCATGGTCGATCGGCGGGCGGGTGGGATATTTTTATTTTTTTGTGTGTTTGGCCGATCGACGGGTCGGTGCGTCGATTGTTTCTTTTTTTTTTTCTGTTTTTTTTTTTTGATTTTTTTGATTTTTTTGAGTGGGCGATTATTGAAAATTGTTGATATACACAATTACTAAAACTATTGCCATTTTGGATCTTATACTGGTGTTATTCTTTACTATTTATTCTTACTAATAAGACAAGAAAAAAAAAAAAAAAAACAAAGGAGAAAAATGGCTGGCTTAAACTTATCAGAAGAATCAAAGGAAAGATTTGCAAATATTTTCCAAACAGCTCAAACAATCACTCATTATGGTTGGTTACCATTTGTCATTTACCTTGGTTGGGCTTCAACTGCTAATAAACCAAACTTAGTTGCTCTTTTATCACCATTACCATCTGTTTAGATAATTTATCTCAATCTGTATATAACTATATATTTTATCTACATGTTTATTACTCTATAATACACAATCACATAATTGATTGAAAACTTTACTCGCTGGTAAACCCACACAATTATAAAAATCACCATTTATTGAATCGAATAAAATTGATCCAAAACCTTGAATTTTAAATCCGCCAGCAACTTGTTGACCTTCTCCACTTAAACAATATTGTTCAATTAATTTATCATTTAAATCATTAATCAATTTAATTTCACTTTTACAATTAAATTTTTTTATTACTTTATTATCATTATCTTTATTGATTAATATGACACAACAAGTTACAATTTCAATTTTATTCCCCTTATATTGTTCATCCCTTAATGATTTCAACATTGAAACATTATTATTAAAATCTTTTGGCTTTTCGTAAATTTTATTATTACATAAAATTACAGTATCAGCTGATAATAATAATAATGGTTTGCCATTATTTTTAATTTCTTTTTCAGATTGTAAAGTTTCAAAAACATCTATTATTTTATAATATGCTGTATCTTGTACATATTCAACTAAATCAGTTTTATAATTAGCTTTATCTAAATCTTCTTTAAAATTGGATTTCTTAACAATTGGATTAAATCCAATTTGTTGTAAAATTTCAATCCTTCTTGGTGAACTTGAACATAGAATAAATTCATATTCTTTAATCGCTTTATGAATCGGATGATTAAACATTTGTTAATGATTACTTTGTTTTCTTCTTGGTATGGCTTATCTTTAACCATATATATCAGGGATTTGCTATTCATCAAGATAACAAATGAGCAAAAGAAAAATAAAATAAAATAAAACAAAACAAAATAAAATAAAAATAAAGGCATTACGTAATTCTAACACAATTGCTTATCCGAAAAGGGAAATATAAGACTTATTCATGAATCACTCTATTCTTGCCGTCAAACTAGGTTTAAATATGACAAAGTTACTACTTGAATAACATTTGCTTCTATTTTTATTTTATTCTATCAATAGCATATTGATGATTGGTGATTTTAAAATATTTTCAACTGTTAAAAATTCTACTACTATGATATTTATGAACTAATAATCAAAAAAAAAAAATTAACGCTTCCTTAAATAGTTTACCCTTAGAAGTGTGACCTAATTATAAAATTGATTGTTAAGAAGATTACAAAAATAAGTACATGATATTTCTAGAAAAAAAATCATTGTACATCAAAATTTATAAATCATTGATATCATAATCAATGCCCATAGAAGATAAAGATTCTTGTTTTGATTTTAAGTTATTTTTATAATTTTGATCAAGTTTTTCCCAATCTTCCTTTGATCTTTTCATATCATTCTTTAATTGGTTTAATTTACCATATGGAACTTTCTTAAATTTAGTATTTGCACCATCAAATAAATTTTCATGAATTTTTTCATTATTTAAAACTTCAACTCTTAGTAGATGACCCATTAATAAATAATTATTCATTGTTTCAGCTGCAATTTTACCAACTTCAAATTCTTTAAATTCAATAAATGCATAATGTTTTGATTTACCAGTTTTTTTATTTCTTGATAATCTTAAACGTGTAATATCACCAAATTGTTGAAAATATTGCTTTAATTCCTTTTCTTCAAATCCATTTGGTAATCTACCGATATAAATAACACCACGTTTTTTTTGACCATCTGTCTTGCTTGATTTTGCATTATCATCTGATTTATTTGTTGGCTTAATTATAGTATGTCCGGATTGATGAGAAATCTTTGTTGATTCAGATTTGGAATTTATTATATCATTGTGTATTGCAATTTCAGAATCTGATTCATCATCATTATCATCATCATCGTTACCTTCTTTCTTTTCATTTACTTCATCATCTGAATCTGAATCTGAAGGTAATTGAAATTCTTCTTGTTCATGTTCGTGTTCATCTTGCTCTTCCTTTTTATTGCTAGTTGAAGTTGATTTTTCATTCTCTATTATTTTTGATGCATCTTTTTTACTGGTTTTTGTTTGTTTGACAGGTTTTGTCACCTTTGCATTAGATTCAACCTTGGTTGACTTGGTAGAGTTTCTGGTAGTATGAGCCATCTGTGGGTGTATTATTGGATATAATATACTTTTTAGGTGATAATAATAGTATAGAGATATAATCACAATGTAGATGAAAAAATATTTTTTTTTAGAAAAGGAAATGAAAAAAAAAATTTTTTGAAAAAAAAAAAAAAAAAAAAAAAAAAAAAAAAAAAAAAAAAAAAAAAAAAAAAAAAAAAAAAAAGTGTAAAAAAGTTTAAGAATTTAAGCGACGCGTCGATTTACTAAAAATGCTTAGCTAAACCTGATAACATTGACAATCATGTTCCTGATGAGAAGATATAACGAATTGAGGAAGTGGGACATGCTCAATTCCTGATGTCAAATAACAACAAATTAAAACAATTTGTCCCTTTTTGCAAGATGCCAATAGGTGGTTCATAGAAATAGGATTATTAATAATTGTCTAGCTAAACCCCTCCCCCCCCTAAGAGAGGAAAAAAGGCATACAAATTTGAAATGTTGAAGCAGGTAAATCCAGTTGACTGTGAAGACATCCTTACACCAAGGACAAGCAAAATTTAATCGTTAAAAATTACCCGAAAAAGGAAAAAAAAACAAAAAAAAGAAAACGCCAACAAATTAAAAGCGCGATGTTTGTCAGAAAATGAGATTTTTCTTTCTTTCTTTTCTTTTTTTTTTTTTTTTCATATTTTCTTTTCTTTTTAATGTATTGAAGATAAATATTTGATAAATGTTGATTGTTACCTTCTTTTTTTTTTTGATTTAGGATATCTGTAGTATTGGTTTGTTCTTCTTTTTTTTTTTCTGGTCACTTTTTATTTTCTTTTCCCCTTTTTTATTATTATTACAATCAACATATTTGTTAAATAGATCCATCCATTACTAAAATGTCCAAAGTTTATACCGCTGAAGAAGTTGCACAACACAAAACCAGAGATGATATCTGGATTATTTACAACGATAAAGTTTATGATGTTACCGCATATTTAGATGAACATCCAGGTGGTGAAGAAGTTATCATTGATTGTGCCGGTGCGGATTCAACTGAAGCATTCGATGATATCGGACATTCTGAAGATGCACATGAAATGTTACAAGGTTTATACATCGGTGATTTGAAAGGTGGTGTTAAAAAGGCACCAAAGACTTCAAGTTCAAGTTCTTCAGGTGAAACAAACTTACCTTTAATTGGTGCTGGTGCTGTTGCACTTGCAATTGTTGCTTATTTCGTTTTAAACAAATAAATTGTTAGCTAATTAGCTATTAATACATTTATGTAGAATAAATAGAATTATTATCCCCTTTCCTATTATTATTTGTTGATTTAATTAAAACATAGCTTATTGATTAAGTTGTACTTATATCTTATTAATCACTACTAATAAAGTTTATACTGATAATATTAAATTCTAACTAGAAGATAAAATAAATTAAAAGAAAAGAAAAGAAAAGAGATGGGGTGTGCAAGGAAATACCACTTGCATTACGTAATTTGATGCAATTGTTTTTTTTTTTATTTTTTTTTTGTTGTTGTTTTCATCAATATGATATTTTCTTCGAATTTGTCGATCTTTTGATCTACACTTATCTTTTGTTATTGCTTTATTATAGGGCATATACAACGGTATCACAGACTGAAAAAAGACAAAAAATGAATTTTTTTGTCGTGTATTTTACATTATTTATTACAATTTGTCATGCATTGACAGATTATTACGCAATTGAAAACAATAAAGTATTACAAACATGTGCTTATGTTTCAAATACTGATGGTTTCGTTGGAAATCTATTCCGTTCGAATAATCCATCTCTTTCGATTACCTTCCCAAAAGATGAGGAATCACAGAAAAATTTAGATATCTATACTTTAGTTATGGGTGGTGAAGATATGAAAAGAGTTACAATTGGTTTAAACCCTTATTATAAAGTTTGTGATGAATTTGCCTTAAGTGCTGGTTATTGTAATCATGAATCTGATGAAATTCATTACAGAAAATTAACATTGCCAGATTTAATTGATAGTGGTTCGTTTAAATTCCCAATTGAAAGTTTTATGTTAAATGCAAATGATGATAATCATGTTTATAAAATCGAAAACAGTGGTATTTATTGTGTTATGTTTTTAACTTCTACAATTCCTGAATCACTTGAAAATTTTAATGTTGAAGTTGATTGGGTTCAATCATTTGGTAAATTGTTAGTCAGTGATTTTATGAGAATGTTTACATCATTTTATTTCGCAATTATTTATTTATCTGTTGGTATAGTCTTTTCAATTTTAACATATTTAAAGATTAAAAAGGATGGTTCAACTTCAATTACTTTGGATTCTTTAAAATATAAAAAATATACTTTACAATATAAATTTCTATTATTTTATTGGTGTTATGGTTTACTCTATTTATTTACAACAATCAATTATTTAGTTTTAAATAAATTTGGTTATACAACTGATTCAATTATTGTTCCATTAACTAATTTGTTTTGTTTATCAATAACAACTTTAATATCAGTTTGGCTAATTTATAATTTAATGTTGTTTTCAGCTGGTGCTTGGTTTGGTGGTTTAAAAAATTCAAGTTTAAAACTTTATATATCAAGGATTGTTTCAGTTGTTTTAATTTTAGAAATGTTAGTTTATGATTTTGAAACTTCAAGTATTTATTCATTAATCGGTGATACACCTGTTGATTTTTTGAGTATTGTTATTTACATTGAATATGTTGCAATTTTACTTTTATGTATTGTTTGGTCAATTTTGACTTCTTTCAATATTAATGATAGAAAGTTAAAAAATATTTACTTTATTACTGTTGCTTTATTGACTATTTTATTCTCAATTGTTATATTTGGTGCTTACATATTCAGTGAGACTGCTAAATCTGCCTCAATTGCCTATATAATTGAATTTATTGGTACATTAATTGTCACTTTATTATGGAACAATGTTGTATTTGAGAATAATGAACTTGTATTAAAAGCATAGATGTTAATATTTGCTTTTTTAAGCGTTCAAGTCTTTTGAATAATTTGTGATTGTAGAAGTTGTGGAAGGGTTGATTTTTTCCTACCTGTTATATAAAAATTTATATAAAAATTAATTAATTAACTGGGGGGAGGGGTGTTATAGAGATACGTTATTTATATTCAATTCAGCACATACATAGATTACAACGACCAGTTAGAAACTTGTTAAAATAATAACAGATGTTAAAAACATGTCACATGAGCGTGTTACGTAATCTATTTGAAAAAGAGAAAAAAAAAAGAAATTTTTTTTCTCTCTCAAATTTCCTCGTATAATACAATTTTTTTTCTTATACGAGTATTCTCGTTCCCCTCGTATACGAAAAAAATCGGTTGAGAATGTAGAACAGTTGAGAAAATGTAATCATTTCGTATTGTATTGTATTGTATTTTATTGTATTGTGATTTATTTATTTTATTTATTTTATTTCATTCTATTTTATTGGAGTTTTGAATGCTTTTTATTCCTCTTGTTTGATTTTATAAGTTTAGTTTTGTTTATTCTTTCTTTTCTCCTTCCCTTTTTTTGTACTTTATTATTGTTATTTAACTGACATTTACACAAAATGGAAGCCATTCAAACAAATGTCAATGAAGCAATTATTAATAATTCAACTGTTTCATTAATTGAAGAGAGTAATGGTTTTTTATCATTATTTAATTCAGTTTCTTGGTTACAAATTATAATTTCATTAATAGTTATTGCAATTACATACGATCAGATTTCTTATCAAATAAGTAAAGGTTCAATTGCAGGACCAAAATATAAAATTTGGCCAATTATTGGACCATTCCTAGAAAGTTTAGATCCAAAATTTGATGAATATGTTGCAAAATGGAATTCAGGTCCATTATCCTGTGTTTCAATTTTTCATAAATTCGTTGTTATTGCATCTGATACTACATTAGCTAGAAAAATTTTTCAATCACCATCATTTGTTAAACCATGTGTTGTTGATGTTGCAGTTAAAATTTTAAGACCAACAAATTGGGTTTTCCTTGATGGTAAAGCACATGTTGATTATAGAAAAGGTTTAAATCCATTATTTACAAAGAAAGCTTTAGAAGATTATATTCCTGAACAAGAAAAAGTTATGGATGATTATTTAGAAAAATTTGTTAAATTAACTGAAGATGAACCAAGAGTTTTCTTTCCAGAATTTAGAGAATATATGTGTGCAATTTCATTAAGAACATTTTGTGGTGATTATATTACTGAAGCACAAATTAAAGAAATTGCAGATAATTATTATAAAGTTACAGCTGCATTAGAATTAGTTAATTTCCCAATTATTATACCATTTACTAAAACTTGGTATGGTAAAGTCATTGCTGATAAATCAATGAAAATTTTTGAAAAGTGTGCTCAAATGTCAAAAGATGAAATTTTAAAGGGTAAAAAGCCAAATTGTGTTTTAGATGCTTGGATTTTATCAATGTATCAATCAAATGGTCAAGTTAAAATTAATGAAAATGAAGAAATTAAATCAAAACTTAGATTATTTTCAAATAGGGAAATTTCTGAAGCTGTTTTCACATTTTTATTTGCATCACAAGATGCATCATCATCATTATGTTGTTGGTTATTTCAAATTGTTGCTGATAGACCTGAAGTTGCTCAAAAAATTAGAGAAGAACAATTGAGAATCAGAAATGGTGATCCAAATGTTAAATTAACACCTGAATTAATTGATAAAATGGAATATACAAATATGGTTGTACGTGAAACATTAAGAATTAGACCTCCTGTTATTATGGTTCCATATGTTGCAAAGAAAGCTTATCCAATTACTGAAAGTTATACAGTTCCAAAGGGAGCAATGATTATCCCCTCAGTTTATCCAGCTTTACATGATCCTGAAGTTTATGAAAATCCTGATGAATTTTTGCCTGAAAGATGGTTGCCTGGTAGTAAAGCATGTGAAGCTAAGAAGAATTGGTTAGTTTTCGGTACTGGTACTCATGTTTGTTTAGGTCAAACTTATGTTATGATGAGTTTTACAGCTTTAATCGGTAAAGCTTGTATGTTTACAGATTTTAAACATACAGTTACACCATTGAGTGAAGAGGTTAAAGTTTTTGCAACTATTTTCCCAATGGACGATTTAATCCTTAAGTTCAATAAGAGAGATCCAAAAACAATCATGTAAAAAGATAAATACTTTTATACATTATATACATTTTAAATTGAAATAAATTGAAATAAATTGATATTGAGAAAAAAAAAAAAAAAAAAGAAAGAAAATAAAAAAATTGCGCAACATCACGTGATATCCTGGTATCGGGGTTTCAAAGAACTGTGGCTTTTTTTCTCCCCCATTGGAAATAGAACATGTTTTAGTGGTTGGTTGATAATGGTACTGTTGTTATAAAGCCCGATATTATTGGCCAAATTTTGTTTTTCACTTAAAACATTTAAATTACTAAACTTTTCAACACCCCGTTTTTATTACTGTAAATTACTTTCTTTCTTTCTTTTCTTCTTTTTTCATTTAACAGGGAAAAAAATTAGAAAGAATAACATGTCTGCTGTGTCTCAAGAATATGCAATCACTAATGTGGCTGCGATTTTAGCACAAGTTTCAGACTCAAAATTATATGTTGTTGATCCTGAAATTTCAAATAAAGTTTCATCAACTATCAATGCTGAAAAATTATCTTCTAATGATGCATTAACCTATGTTGATGCTTCAAAATCAATCGTTGTTAATTTAGATGCTAAAAAATTTGTTCAAGCATTACCTCTATTACTTAAGAAAGATAATTCCAAATTTTACAATTTGAATGTTAAAATTTCAAATGATGATTTTTCAATTGTTACTGCATGTAAAGATTTAGGTTTTGATATTTTCATTTCATCAAATTTAAGAGAATCACTTGATTTTACAATCTTATCTACATTAGCATCAAAAAATTCAAAGAAATCAACAATTCATTTTTATCCTGAATCATCTGATTTAATTGAATCTACTTATGATTTAGAATCTATCAAATCAATTTATGAATCATTTGAATCTGCTTCTTTAGATGATGCATTCATTGCATTAGAATCTGTTTCAGGTAAATTATATTCCGAATTTGAATTAGTTACAAAGTCTGATTCATCATCAAATTTGATTTTATTATTAGGTAATCCAACCTCTTTTGCTAATAGTGAAAATTTTAAAATTGAAAATTCTTTAATTTCAATTAAAGTTTATAGACCATTTGAATTACAAAAATTAGAAAAGATTATTTCTAGTCTGAAATTTTCCAAGTTGGTTCTTATTGAACAATCTTCAATTAATCTTCAATTTCAATCATTATTCCTTGATTTAATTGAAATATTACCATCATTAAATTCAAAATTAAATATTGAAATTTTACCATTACAAATTTTAAAGGTTGATTCTTCAAATATTGAATCAGTTGTTCAATCATTGAACAAACTTTCATTGGAAAATTTACCAATTTTAGGTAAATCTTTTAATGAAAATTCAAATAATTCAATTGAATCATTTGAAAAATCTTCTGATGGTTCTTATTTAAAAATTTTAAAAGAATCAATTGATAATAAATATTTAAATATTTTGAATGATTTTGAAATCAATTCTTCACCTGATTATTCATTCGGTAAATTCTTATATCAACAAGAAGAATTAAATAAATTAATTAAATTGGTTGAATCAAAATTATCTTTATTCACTGGTGAATTGAGCAATGAATTAACTAATTGGTTAATTAAAGCAAGAGATACAAGTGATGTTTATGATGGATCTAAAATTGTTGACTTATTAATTAATGAAAATTCAAATAATTCTGTCGAATTATTAGAATTAAAAAAATATTTCACATTGAAAAACAATTGGATTATTGGTTCTGATAACTGGAGTTACGATTTAGGTTTATCAACTTTCCACTCAGTTTTAAAATCAAATTCTAAAAGATTAAAGCTTTTAATTATTGATTCTGATTCTTCAGTTAATATTAAACAAGGTAAGAAGAATTTAGGTTTGTATGCAATGAATTATAAAAATTCTTATGTTTCATCAATTGCAATTTATTCATCTTATACTCAATCTTTATCATCATTTATTGAAGCAAATAATTATTCGAATGGTCCATCAATTGTTTTAGCTTATTTACCAAAATCAAATAATTATTTAGAAATGTTAAAGGAAACTAAAAAAGTCGTTGATATTGGTTATTGGCCATTATATAGATTCAATCCATCATTGAAAAATGATGATGAAATTTTCAAATTAGATTCGTCTTCAATTAAAAAAGAATTACAAGATTTCTTAGATAGAGAAAATAAATTATCTTTATTAATTTCCAAAAATTCCAAATTAGAATATAATTTGAAAACTTTTAATAATAAAGTTGATTCAAATATCAATGAAAATTCAAAGAATGCTTTCAAGGATTTATTAGAAAAATTAAGTGGTGCTCCACTGACAATTGCTTATGCATCAGATGGTGGTAATGCAACTAATTTAGCAAATAAATTAAATAGAAGAGCAATCAGTAAAGGTTTAAAGGTTAAGCTTTTATCAATGGATGACTTATCAATGGATGATTTATCATTAGAAACAAATGTTGCATTAATTACTTCAACTTCTGGTCAAGGTGAATTCCCTAATGGTGGTAAAACATTCTGGGAAAATTTAAAAAATTCAACTTTAGATTTAGCAAATATCAGTTTTGCAATTTTTGGTTTAGGTGATTCTAAATATTGGCCAAGAGCTGAAGATGCACATTATTTTAATAAACCTGGTCAAGATTTATTTAAAAAGATTGAACTTTTAGGTGGTAAATTTTTATGTGATTTAGGTTTAGGTGATGATCAAGCCGATGATGGTTACAATACAGCTTATAATAGTTGGGAACCAAAATTATGGGAATCTTTAGGTGTCTCCGTTGAAAATTCTGATGAACCTGCACCGATTACAAATGAAGATATGAAAATTAATTCAAACTTTTTAAGAGGTACAATTGCTGAAGGTTTAGTTGATGAATCAACAGGTGCAATTTGTGCAGTTGATCAACAATTGACTAAATTCCATGGTATTTATATGCAAGATGATAGAGATATTAGAGAAGAAAGAAAGAAAGAAGGTCTTGAACCTGCTTATTCATTTATGGTTAGAGTCAGATTACCAGGTGGTGTTTCAACACCTGAACAATGGCTTAAAATCGATGAATTGGCTGATACTAATGGTAATAATACTTTCAAAATTACAACTAGAGCAACTTATCAATTACATGGTGTTATTAAGAAAGATTTGAAGGATACAATCAGAGAAATTAATACGACTGCAATGGATACTTTAGGTGCTTGTGGTGATGTTAACAGAAATGTTATGATTTCTGCTTTACCAACCAATCGTCATTTACACTCACAAATGGATAAAACTTCTAAATTAATCAGTGCTAGATTATTACCAGAAACTACTGCATATCATGATATTTGGTTAACAGATTTAGGAGAAGTTGCAAGAGGTATTGAAGGTTCACCAAAGAAGATTAAGGTTGGTGGTGATGCAGTTCAAGATTTTGAACCATTATATGGTCCTACCTATTTGCCAAGAAAGTTTAAGGTTGTTATTGCAATGCCACCATATAACGATGTTGATGCTTGGGCGCATGATATTGGATTGATTTCAATTGTTGAAAATAATAATATAATTGGTTATAATGTTTTAGTTGGTGGTGGTATGGGTACAACTCACAATAATAGTAAAACTTATCCAAGAACTGGTTCAATGTTTGGTTTTATCGAATATGATAAAATTGATGAAGTTTGTGAAAAGATTATGCTTGTTCAAAGAGATAATGGTGATAGAAAGAATAGAAAACATGCTAGATTAAAGTATACAATTGATGATATGGGTGTTGAAGTTTATAAATCCAAGGTTGAAGAATTATTAGGTTATAAATTTGCTGAACCAAAACAATTTAAGATTGAATCTAACATTGATTATTTTGGATGGACTAAAGATGAAACTGGATTAAACCACTATACCTGTTTTATTGAAAATGGTAGAATTGAAGATGTTGCTGGTAAGCCACAAAAGGCTGGTTTAAAGAAAATTGCATTATATTTCAAGGAACATAATGCAGGTGTTTTCAGATTAACTGGTAATCAACATATTTTATTAAGTGATATCCCAGATGAACATCTCGATACTATTAGATCATTATTGCGTGAATATAATCTAGACAATTTGAATCATTCATCATTAAGATTATCATCGGGTTCCTGTGTTGCATTCCCAACATGTGGTTTAGCAATGGCAGAAGCTGAAAGATATTTACCAGTTTTAATTGGCAAATTAGAAGAAGAATTAGAAAAGTTAGGTTTAAGAAATGATTCAATTGTTATGAGAATGACTGGTTGTCCAAATGGTTGTGCAAGACCATGGATTGCTGAAATTGCATTAGTTGGTAAGTCTTACGGTTTTTACAATTTAATGTTAGGTGGTAGTTATATTGGTAACCGTGTCAATAAAATTTACAAATCTAATGTTAATGAAGAAGAGGTTATGTCAATTTTAGTTCCAATGTTTGCAAGATGGGCCAATGAAAGATTAGATGGTGAACATTTTGGTGATTTCGTTATTAGAGTTGGTATTATTAAAGAAACTTTAGAAGGTAAATACTTCTGGGATGATGTCGTTGAACATTGATTATTATCATATTTACTATTTATTATTCTTTGCTCCACATGTGATCGTTTTCTACACGCTTTATTTTTTTATAATAATTTGTTTATATAGTATACAGTTTTAATTAATATATTTGTTTCGTATTTCCTTTAGTAGAATCATTTTACCTCATAACATAGTGAAAGGTCTTCATCCTTAAATACTCTTTACATTTTAAATATTCAAAGTTTAAAACAAACATCCCCATTCGTAAAGATAACACCCAAAAAAATTTCCGTGATAAAAAGGAGTCAACAAAAGTTCAACACATTATCTTGATTTTTCTTTACTTTCATTACTTCTGTCCGATTTTAAAGATTCTAATTGTTTAAGAACAAAAAACAATGACAATGGGGTTTCGCTTGACAATTCCCTCTCAACGTTAAGTATATCTTCAAGCTTCACATCCCAAAATTTTCGTAATATTTTATTCAGTCTATTATTAAACTTCAAGCGTAAAATTTTAACTTCATTATTCACCGAATCATTAAAAGCCATTTCTCTTTGGGCCATTTCTTTTTGAAATCTTTTTATTATGTTTTGTTTTTGTCGTTTGGTAAATATCCGACGCACGGGTTGTTTCGGTTCTAAAGACGGCGACTGCGATTTTATAGCCATTTCAAAATAGTACTAAGATGAAAACAAATGGTTATTCTTCTATAAATATTCACCAAATGAAATGGATCATAAAGATGATAAGAAAAAGAGAGAGACAAATACGGAAACAAACAAAGTCTGAAAAAAAAAACATGAAGCCAACAAATTCAACGCGCTCAACGAAAGTGGCAAATAAGAGGGAGATTTAGTTACTTGACTGTGAAGATATTGTCAGTTTGATGACGATAACTTTTAAGGATTACCGATTTTGGTAGCAGAAGAAGCAAATAGGCAGGAAAAGATTTATATAAATAAATAGAAATTGTACAAGATGGTTTTGGAAGCTACAATGATCATTATAGATAATTCAGAATACATGCGTAATGGGGATTATCTTACATCAAGATATCAGGCACAATTGGATACAGTTGAAATTATATTTAGAAGAAAGACCAATGCTAATCCTGAAAACACTGTTGGTTTGATGAATATGGCTGGAGATTTATCCATTGTTCTCAGTAATTTGACAAATAACTATGGACAAATTTTAAGTGGAGTGCATGATAGTGAAATTAAGGGTGAATCACATATTATTAATAGTATTCAAGTTGCATGTTTAGCTTTAAAGAATAGACAAAATAAAAATCAAAAGCAAAGGATTGTTGCTTTTGTTGGCTCACCAATTCAAGAATCACATAAAGAAATGAAAGATTTAGCTATTAAATTGAAGAAAAACAATATATCAATTGATTTTATAAATTTTGGTGAGCAAAATATAAATACCTCAAAACTTGAAGAATTTATGAATATTATTGATAATGGGGAAAATACAAGTCATCTAGTAACGGTTCCTCAAGGTCCGTATTTACTTTATGAACAAGTTGACAAATCACCAATTTTAAGAGATCAAGAACAACTTGCCAATGATGGACTTGCAGAATTTGGTGGTGATGGTGTAGGTGGAGGATTTGATTTTGGAATGGATGATCCAAACATGGATCCAGAATTAGCCTTAGCTATTAGACTGTCTTTAGAAGAAGAGAATTCAAGAAAGGAAAGAGAAGCTGCCGTAGATGCAGGTGCTTCAAAGGACGGTGAATCAGATTCTAAAACCGATGATAAGATGGAAGAAGACTAAATGGTTATGTACTGAATATTTAGATACATTTGTATTTGTTAATTAAATATTGTAATTACCAAAAGGGGGAATTGTAAGAAGTGAGGCAACATATGCAGACTAATGATATCCCTGTTAATATATAGTGAGGTACTGTTTCAAACTCCTTTTATTATTATTTTATATTAGTTTGGGCAGTATTACTGTTCTGATTACTTTGTTTCATAATACACCATATCTTGCTAATGTCTGTAGCTACAGGAATATCGACCAAATCAAGAAGTGATGGTAACTTCGATTCCGTTGTGTCGAACCTTAAGAAGGAATCAAAGGGGAAGAAAGATGTACAAAAGTTTAAATTATATAACAATAAACAGAACAATCTAATAAGTGTTAAACATGATAATCTTACTCCGGTTCCATTTACTATAGAAATGTTTCTAGAAAGTTATGGTATGGGTAAAATCAACCTATCAAATATTGAATGTCCAATTTTTTTGAAAAGGGTGTCATTTTTAAAGGCGCCTGAATCATATTATGAAATCAGAAGATTAAATACAGTTGAAAAATATATTAATTTAAAACAATGGGAAGATTTTAGTAAGTTTAATAAGTTATTAAAAAATGTTATGAAAATGTTCAATGTCAGCGGAGCATCGATTAGTTTGATTAATTCAAGATTTCAAATTGTCAAATATCAATATGGATTAGGGTTTGAACAATGTTCTAGGCAAATCTCAATTGATTCACATGCGATTTTATCCAAGAATTTCTTTTTAGTTTTAGATGCCAGTAAAGATTGGAGATTTAAAAATAATCCAATTGTTAAAGATTTACCTAGTATTAAGTTTTACTTGGGTCTACCATTACTTACAAAAAATAAACAAATAATTGGAGTTTTATCAATATTTGATCCATTTTCAAGAAACAATATTGACAACTCGGTAATTAAGATAATGGAGAAAGTCAGTAGTGAAATTATGGAATATTTAAATTATTCAATTAAACATAAAGATAATGTTAATAGTGATGATAAAATTTTACATAATTTCTCGATTGAAAATAAAGGTGACGATAATGATGCTAAACATAAACTATTAAAAATGTATGGTAGAGCAACATGTAATAATAAAAATAATGAAGAAATAATATTTGAAAAAGATGGTAGTGGTACATCATATAAATATAATTCAAATTTTAAATTTAATAGGAAGTGTTCATCATATGATAATCTAATTGATTTGAATATTTGGAGAGAATTATGCAAATATAAGAATTTAAAGCTTGCGTCTGAAATTTTATGTGAAAATTTAATCAATAAATTAAATTATGATTGTATATACATAATCAACGTTAAATCAACAGAAATTTGTTTAATTGAAAATCAATATTTAACGAATTTTAATAAAGAAATTGACATTGATAAATTTAAATTTGAAGATAAAATCAAATGGATAGATAATGTAAATAAAATTCAAACACAAATGAAAATGATTAGTAGTAAGAGTAAAGACTGTAAAATTAGAAAAATGATAAACAATGAATTTGGCCGTGAATTTCATAAAAATGTTGCTAAATCAGAACATGGATTAAATTATCAAAGTAAAGACTGGGAAGTTTTATTTCATTCCGGATTTAGTCTACCATTTTATAGATATCCTAATAAAATTGTGAAAAAAAGGGGTATAGTTAAAGAAGAGAATGAATTAACTGATATCTATTTTAAAACAAATGTTTATTTGATAACATGTTTTAATAATTATGGTGATAAAGTCAATGATTCTGATATTGGATACGTCTATGGTTGTGCATCAATTTTAAGACGTATGTTTTTCTATTGATATAGTATAGGTAAGTAATTAAGTAAACACTAAATCATAAATCGACACTCAAATCTTTTAACATTATCTTATTTGGTAATGTAGGATGTAAAGAAATTATTCTATTAAGTAATAAGAATCTTATTAATGGATCATCTACCGTAGCAAGTGTGATCCAAGTTGAAGTATTTGAATTTGGATTTAAAATATTATTGTTCAATAGAGATTCCAAAAGTTTCAAAAATTTTTGCTTTCTCGATTTCAAAGAATCATTGTCAAGTTTTTTAAAAGTGTTTTGAAATTCAGAGGTAAATAGATAATCATTGACTAAAACTTTGATATATGACGATAATTTACGTGAATTTGATTTTAATGAGTTTATTTTAAGTAAATAATGAGAAGAAGCGGTTGGTTCAACATTTATATTTGATATTAAACCATCAGTATGGTTTATAACATTATCTAGTATTGTAGATAATGAATAATGAATTTTCAGATCATTTTTAATCGAATATGTTGAGCCTTGCTGCTGTGCAAGAGAAGATTGACTTCGTAATTGGGTATTTATGAGTGATTTTGGAGTAATTTTAGAATTTGGAGATTTAATTGGTATAGTTTTAAGCTGTTTTAATAATGCAAGTATACGTAATTTTTGTTTTATAATGTTGCTATTTCCAGTATGAGAACGTGAAGGGAAAGAAGAAACATTATTTGCATCTATAATGGCTATTTTGTTATTTATATGGGATATTGCATTTTCATATTTTTTTATTGATGATTGAATTTCATTGATGCGATCCATTGCAAATTTTAAATGAATGAATATTTGATAGATTATATATATTGTTATTTGTCTTATCAGGAAAACAACCGTCTTTATTATTTCTTTGTTATTATTGTCATTACTACTGTTATCACTAGCCAAGATCGTCAATACGCGGTTCATCAACACTTTTTGGTTGTGTCAAATGTTGTTGCAATATTTTTCTTCCTCTATTTTTTTTCCTCTATTTTTTGTTTCATCCACTGTTGTTATATATGTATATATGAATAGATAATAATTATTACAGAAATGGATAGTGAATCATCATTATATGTTGGTAATTTAGATAGCAAAGTTGATGAATTATTATTGTACGAGCTGTTCATGCAGTTTGCGCCTGTGCGAAATATAAGATTACCAAAGGATAAAGTGAGCGGTAAACAACAAGGATTTGGTTTTGTTACATTTTACAATAAGATGGACTCACAGTATGTACAAAAGGTTGTGAACGGAACCAGCCTTTATAACAAAAAGCTACGTGTTAACAGCGTCAACAACAGCAACAACAACAACAACAACAACAACAATTAAGGGAAAAACCTGCGCCGATCGACGGATGGCTGGTTGCGATTACGTCAGCATTATTATTTTTTTTTTTTTATTTTTTTTTATTTTTCTTGGAATTTTCTTGGGAATTTTTTTGGGAATTTTTTTGGGAATTTTGTTATTTTTTTTTTGGCAGTTTTTACTCTTTGAGTTTTGGATTCGATATCAAATAGTGATATAGATCCAACATACATATACATCGATATGAGTCAACAGATTGATAGTGCACTTTTGCAAAATCTTGATGAACCGGCAAGAAAGGAAGTTTTAGAATTTATCCAACAAGAATCTTCCAAGGCTAAGATTCAAACTTCGGTAACCCAGTTCACGGATATGTGTTTCAAAAAATGCATTACCAAAGATATCAACAATGGCAATTTAGATGCTGCAGAAGAATCTTGCATTGGCGATTGTCTCAACAGATTCTTAGATACCAATATTAAAGTTGTTCAAATATTGCAATCCTTACAGAGATAAATAAAGATTGTTTATGTAAGCATCATATAGAAAGTGAAGGGAGAGAGAGGAGAAAGAAAAAAAACTGTATATAATTTAAAATTAATGAATTTTCTTGTTTGTTTTAATTGTTTTACGTGTTTACTTGTAGGAAGTAACTGTAATTTTTAATTTTTTTTTTTTTTGTATTTGCTTATTAGTAACTATCATTATTATCATTCGTCACATGGATAAAAATCTTAAAAGAGGATTGACAGACAGGATTTACGAAAAAAGAAAGGCAACTGCACTTGAATTGGAACGTATTGTTTCTGAATGTTTAAATAATAACGATCATGAAAAGATTCAACTTATAATAAAACAATTGAGGAATGAATTTGCATATGATATCCATGAACCACAGGCAAGATATGGTGGATTGATTGGATTGGCTGCAATTTCGATTGCACTTGGACCTAATGAACTACCAAAATATTTAAACAGTATAATTCATCCGGTTATTGCTTGTTTCGGTGATAACGATCCAAATGTTAGATACTATGCTTGTGAAGCATTGTATAATATTGCAAAAGTTGCAAAGGGTGAAATTTTAATTTATTTTAACGAAATATTCGATTTGCTTTGTAAATTGGTTGCTGATGTTGAAAATAGTGTTAAAAATGGTGCTGATATTTTAGATCGTTTGATTAAAGATATCGTCTGTGATAAATCAACAAATTATATTTCAATTTTAAATTCCAATAAATTAAAAATCAAAGAACCAACAATTTTGGATAAAAATAATAATTCATTACAATTTTATGATATTCAATCAACTAAAGCTTTCTCCTTGGCAAAATTTATACCTTTACTAAAGGAGAGAATTTATGCAACTAATACCTATACGAGGTTATTTATCGTCAGCTGGTTAATTTTACTTGACTCAATACCTGATCTAGAATTAATTTCTTATTTACCTTCATTTCTTGATCCTTTATTATTATATTTAAAATCACCTTTAAAAGATGTCAGAATTATAACTGAAAATTTCCTCAAATTAATATTACAAGAGATTAAAAAAATCAATGAAATTAAAAATTTGTCAAAATTGTCTACTGATAATTTAGAAAATGATGAACCTTATATACCTGGTCAAAATACCATAATTGATTATTCAAAAATAATTGATATATTGGTTGATAATTTAGAATCAAATGATGATTTAATTAAACTGATTGCACTTGATTGGTTAATTAATTTGTTGAAAATTTCACCTGATTCTTTCATTTTATTAATACCAAAACTACTTGTTGTACTTTTAAATATAATATCCAATAATAATTCCCATTTGCAAGAAATGGCTTTACAATTAAATTCAACTTTGATGAATTTGGTTTCAACTAATAAATATGAAATAAATTTTACCCTTTTGATTAATAATTTATTATTGGAATTATTGAATAAAAATTCAATTCATGATAAAAGCACTACTAATAATAGCAATAATGATAATAATAATAATAATAATAATAATGATAATAATAATAATAATAATAATAATAATAATAGTAATAGTAATAACAAGAATAAGAATAAAGATAATACTATAAATGATATTACAAAGTTAAACTCTTTAGACTGGCTAATCATGTTACAACAAAAGGATCCAGTTAAGTTTCTGGAATTTTCTGATAATATTTTCATAATTTTATTGAAATCTCTAAATTGTTCAAATGAAAAAATTATAAACAAAGTTCTAGATTTATTATCAAAAATTTCAAACCAGTCAAATGATAAATATTTTAATAATTTTATGGTTGATTTACTAAATTTATTTAAAAAAGATTCAAAATTATTAGATTTGAAATCAGATTTTATAATTAGGAAAATATGTAAATCATTAGATCCTGAAAGAGTTTATAAATCTTTATCAGATGTTTTGATTGAAAAATTCAGTCAGAATTATGATGACTTGAATTTTATTTCAATTATGATTCAAATTTTGAATAATAATTTAATAATTGCTCCTGAATTAATTGATTTGCGTAAAAAATTAATCAACAATAATGAATTATTTAAAAAGTTATTCAAATGTTGGTCTCTGAATTCACCATCTTTATTATGTTTAGCGTTACTAACTTCAAATTATGAATTAAGTTATAAAATTATAAATCAAATGGTTAAATATGAAATTAACATTAACATTTTAGTCCAATTGGATTTATTAATTCAACTTTTAGAAAGCCCAATTTTTGCAAAATTAAGATTGGATTTATTAGATCCATTTACAAATATTTATTTATTTAAATGTCTATATGGTCTTTTGATGTTACTGCCACAATCAAATTCTTTTAAGATTTTACAAAACAGGCTAAATTCAATTTCTCCAATTATTAATTTACCATTTAATAATAATAATAATAATCATAATAATGCCATTTCAAATGAAAATTTCCAAAATAACGTTGAGAATGATAATAACGAAGGTGCTGATAATAAAAATGGTGATGATGATGATGTTGATGTTGATGATGGTGATGATGATCATATTGATAATGACAAACTACTTGACTACTTTAATAAATGTCAAGAAAAGTTGCAAAATTTGAAAATCTCTTCCAATATTAATGATAATGAGAATGGAAATGGAAATGATAATAATAATAGTAACAGTAACACTAATAATCACAGTGATTACGATAACATAATTAAAAATGGTTATTCAAATATGTTTGAATCAGATCAACCTTTGGAAACAAGTTCAATGTACAATATTAAAAACGATAACGATAATTATGACCATGATAGTGATAAATAACAAATCTAACCAAATTTTTGATTTTGATAATGTTCTAAATTGTTTAAATACTTCAAACTATTTTTCGATAGTTGTCTATTTGTAATCTTACTGTTTATCACACTTAATTTTTTAAC
Organism: Pichia sporocuriosa; assembly: GCA_030574275.1. Taxonomy (NCBI): domain Eukaryota; kingdom Fungi; phylum Ascomycota; class Pichiomycetes; order Pichiales; family Pichiaceae; genus Pichia; species Pichia sporocuriosa. Next base: position 24,087 of record JAJMES010000206.1, read on the forward strand.
TTCTGCTTTTTGTCTAACACTTTCTTGTAATTTTAACAGTTTATCGTTTTCATTGTTTAAAACACTAACTGTCTTTTCACCTTCACTCATACGTCTATCTGATCGTGGGAAATTCTGTCTATAATATTTACTCATTGATCTATGTCCTAATTTAAACCCGTTAGGTAATGCAAGTTCAACACCCGTCGAATCAACTGTAGCAATAGTATATTCTTCATCTTCATCCTCGTCTTCATCTTCATCTTCTTCTCTATCTTCTTCATTCATTTCGTCTCCGTCTCCGTTATCCATATCTGTTTCAAATGTGTAAAATTTCTTAAACAAATTTCTTTCCTCTTTACTCTCGTATGGGATACAAGCATGTCCCTTGGCAATAATATGTTGACGAATACCAATCAATTTCTTACTTTCAAATCCACATTTTAAACATACTTTATCAACAACAACTGTATCTGACAATAATCTAATCAGTCCTTCCTTATCTGAAAGATATTTTATTTCAGGGATATACAATCCATGATTACCCAACATGTGAGAAATATTGTCATCTAAGGAATTAAATTTTGTCCCGCAATAAAAGCAATCATTTAAATTCAATGGTTCACAATGTTCATATTCAAAAGCTTCGCCATCTTCAGTAATATTTTCGTCGGAATGGTAGTCTTCTTCGGTATAATAGTCAGATTCAAAGTCTCTTCTTGTCGAAACTTCTGATTTTAAATCATCACTATCATATCCATATTCACTTTGTGATCTCAATGTACCCAAAGAAAATGTAGATATTTCGGATACAGCAGGACTAATGTCTCTATTCTCAATATTGGTGTTAAAATTACCACGGCCTCTATTGAGTAATTGGTTGTATCTAGTTTTTTTTTTATTTGAATTATTTTTCTTTCCCTTAGAATCTTCAACGACAAATCCAAAATCGTCAAGTTTAACCCTTTCCTTAGTATGTGCTAGTTTCACTTGAAATACATTATTACTGACAGGAGCCAATTGTGCCACTCTTCTTTTCAAATTATACCTATGCCATTCAGTTTTCATGTGCAACCTTTGCAATTCAGTTGAAGGAAACTGGATTTGACATGAAAGACATGTATAACTGGTCTTGTTACTAGTTGTGTGAGGTAACATCTCGATGCTTGTTCTTCTATCCTATGTCCAACTCAAACCAAGTAAGCAAAATAAAAATTTAATTATAGTTGACTAATTCTTCTTCAGATGTGGAAGAAAAAAAAGGGCCGTCTTTAATTTTTTTTTTTCTTTTATGCGCTTCTCCATGTTTTCCGAATACTTTTTACTTTTTATTTTCTACATACAAAAATTACATACAAAATCAGAAAGGAACACTGCTACCCTGTTTAGGCCATACCCTCTTAAACAATTCCATTCCTATGATATCTTGTTGGTTTAATTTTGAATCAAAAGATGCTTTGAATTCACCATGTGTACCCAAAGATTCTTTAATAAAACCTGATCTACCCATCTTAGAGAAAAGTGGGACATTTTTGTAAGCATTAACATCATTGGAATTATGAAACATAAATCTAATTGTAACGACACTTTTATGAATTTTGAAAACTTCACCTGTAAGAACAACTCTTTTTGCCAATATTCTTGAGAAATCAGTGTTTTCAAATGTACCTTGACATAAAATTTGTAAATCATCACCATTTGCACTTGACTTAAAAAATAAAGCAGGAGAATTAGTGAATGAAGTTGGGATTATTGCAGTTGCAATTGCAACTTGACCTTTATGTAAAAATCTTTGAAATTTGGCGACATTGTTTGCATTTCTAGTTTGTTGTGAAAACAACGGATTAATAGCATATCTACGGAATCCATACTGTACAACCATTGATTCCTTTGATTTAATTGGCTCATCGTATGATTCCCATGTTTGAATTGAAAAATTACATACCGATAATTTATGTTCATTTGGTAATAATGAATAAATTATGAATGGCTTTATCTTTGGACTTTGTAATTTTGCAAATAATTCAGTATTAAATTTAATATAAATCCTTACTTTATCACCAGCAACAACACTAGTTTCTGATTTATATTTCTTCAAAAGTTTATTTCTAAACATTTTGAAATTTTTAACTCTTAGATATTCCAACCAATTTTCAGGTCTTCTTTCATCAGCTTCATCATAATCCCATAAACTTGACGCGAGTGATTTAACACCTCTGTATTTTGATAATCTTTCAGTTGCCTTTTCATCATAACGAAGTTCAATTTCATCAGGGAAATCTAATTCATCACGTTCCCTCTTTCTATACTCTTCTAATTGTCTTTCGTGCTCTTCTGGAGATATATCCATTTCCATTACTTCTTCGTCGTCATCATCTTCTTCGTCATCTTCGTCATCTTCGTCAACAACTTCATCTCCTCCTTCTTCCATATTTGTTTCATCTTCATCGTTATTATTTTCTTGTAATCCAACTTCTTTAATCATTGCTTCAATTTCTTCATCTTTCATCCATCTAGCTTGATATTCTGACATACCTTTTGGTAATCTACTCCTCTTTGGCACAACGGTATTATCAACCAAATTAAAAGTATCATCACCATATCTATCACCAAATTCATCTTCATCTGAATCTTCATCCATTTCATCCATTGATAAATCTTCTATATTATTGTCTTTATCTTGTAATTCATTTAAAGATTCTTGTTCATTTGGAATTATGATGTCAATATCATCAGTTTTTGTTATTAATTTTTCAATTTTTTCAATTTGGAAATCACCAAAACCTGGTAAATGAATTAATCCATTGACATTGAATCCATTACCTCTAACAATACCATCAATTGTGAGTAAATTTTCAAATTCATTCAATTGAAATTTATCTAAATTATCAGCTAATAAATAACCTCTAACATCTCTCCAATTTATACCCTTTGGATATTTTTGACATAAATTTCTTAATAAATTCATTGAATCATTTTTATTTTCTAACATAAACATTTTGTCCACATTTGGGAAAAAATGTTGATAATAGGAAAATAATGATTTATAAACATCTAATTGTAAATTCTTTTTTGGATAAGCAGATATAATATCGGGTAAAACTGCAAAAGTTGTAGAAATACCTTGTGCTTCAACTGCTCTAATGATTTGTTCACCGTAATTTGGTTCAACTTCTTCAGAAGCTGATAAACCGAAAATTACAAAATCTGAAACTTTGCATGAATCTAAGATTGAAATTAAATTGTTCATTTCAGGTATTATAAATTTTAAAGTTGATTTAAATTTATCAATTTTCACGGTGAAAATATTGTCATTATCTGATTTTAAAACTTGAAATTCTACATCATTTGTTAAAATTTTGTTAATTATATCATGAATTGATTGATTTTTAGTTAACGGTAAAACTGTAATAATTCTTTCAATTTTATTTGAATTGAATAATGATTGTTGAGTCAAAGATTTGTGAATTTTATTCTTTTTCAATTGATTATTGTGATTTTTACGTTCGATTTTACTTTGAATTTTGATAGCTTTGTTATTTGCAGCATTTTTCTCCACTTTACCTTTATTCAGTGCCTTGATTGCCCTTTTCGAAGAATGTGGGCTTTTGAAAGACTTGTTGGCCTTCTTAAGTGTAGATCTATGACCTGCCATTGTCTCCGTTGTTGATATGGCCTTTTATTCGTGGTAATCTATAGATCAAATTTTGTATAATTTACTGATTTACTGTGGAAAATTTCACAAAGCCAAAAAAAAAAATTTTTTTTATTTTTTTTTTTTTTATTTTTTTATTTTTCAAAAATTAAAATTATTGGTCACGTGACTTTGCACGTGCGTGCCCTGTGGTCTTTGACTGCGTTTTGCAAAGCAAAATAACCAATTTTTCTTTTTCTATACACCCCTAACACCTCGCGCATAAGGTTCAAATTGTTAATTAATTTTTGAGAATTCCCAAGATTCAGCAGTCACAAGCCATATTTTTCCTTATTCCTCCCTCGTTTTCCTTTTCCTCTCCGGTTTCTGGCCTCCCCCCTTCTTTCCCGCTTTCCAACGTGTCTGTTGTGAGGCCCCTAGCGAGAAGGTTGTGTGAAAAAAAATCAATAAACTATAATAGTAGAGTTATTAAGCATAGTATTAAATATATCATATAGCATATATATTTATTTATATCGTTTTACAATCCATATAATCAGTATGTACAATACCCTGGGTATATATCTAGCATAATTTGAAAAATGAAGAGATATCGAACAAAAGAGTAGAAACAAAATGTGAATAGAAATAAAGAAACGAAGAAATATAATGACATAAACTTTCCGTGAATATTGAATAAATAATATAACTAATAACAGAATAGTCACAACTTTAGAAGATCAAATTGTAAAGACGCATGTTTATTGAATGGTTTTATACTATATGAAATTGCGAGTGACATATTCCAGTGGATTCAGCTTTGTTATCTATATATTATCAATGAAAGATATTGAAACAAATAACTATTAATAGATAATACTAACAACAGATTGAGTAGAACAAGTAATATAATGTTATTTTCAGTATTGCCTATCAAAATAATCATTTCCATAAAAATTCACCAGAAGTGTTAAAATTTGTTTCTAAAAGGAAGATATTCAACTTATAACCCATATCCTAGTCAGTCACTTTTGAAAATAAGGGAGATTTTCTTCATTTCATATGATGCTATCTATGTTTTTTCATATTAACAACAAATACTAACATGAATTTCTTCTTATTCTTAACTTTTTATTATACAGATTAACAATGGCACACGAAAACGTTTGGTTCTCACACCCAAGAAACTTCGGTAAAGGTTCAAGACAATGTAGAGTCTGTTCCTCCCACTCCGGTTTAGTCAGAAAGTACGGTATTAACATGTGCAGACAATGTTTCAGAGAAAAGGCTAAGGACATTGGTTTCACCAAATTAAGATAAGCAGTTTTTGCTAAAACTTGTTGCTTTTTATCATAAATAAATTTATTATGTTTTATATATAAAATTTAGGTAAAAATATTAATATAAAAAAAATTATTAATAATTAATAAGTAGATTCTTTTTTTTTATTATTCAACCATTTTGATAATGTCTTCACTTTCAACTTCAATTAGTTCACCTGGTGTCTTGATTGGTTCTTGAATTAATTTTAATGCACATTTTGCAACTTCTTCAGCATAAATAGGATGTCCCACGAGGCTACCAAGAAATGTACCCCTGGCAAAATTACCAATCACTTCACCAATTTTTGAATTAATTCCAATTGATGATTCACGTTCACCGAGTAAAATACCTGGTCTGAGAATAATAGTTCTTTTAAATTTCATATCAATAATATCCTGTTCTATTTGACCTTTGGTCTTCATATAAAGAAACATGGAATCTTTATTACTACCCCGTGATGATACAATAACTGCAGTATCAAATTTACCAGATTCTTTGGCGGCTTTAAAGCTATCAATATTAACTCCGTGATCAATCTTAACAAAATTTTCAGCTGATCCAGCAAGTTTACGTGTAGTACCAAATGATGAAAAAAAGGATGAATGTTCAGGAATGTCTGTTCTGTTCTTGATTTCATTACTCCATTCTTCCGAGTTTTTAGAAATTATTTTAACAAGTTTCTCATTTTCATGTCCTGGATCCCTTCTAGTTAATGTAAATATTTTAGATACTTGTGGAGATTCTAATGCGTTTGTTAAAAAATGGGATCCTACTAATCCAGTTGAACCAATTGCAAAAATTGACATTTTATTTGTTTTGTGTAGACTAATTTTAGTTATTAATTTAACTTATATGAAATTCGGTGGCAAATTGTGTAAAAGGAAAGAGGGACATTAAAAAAAAATTGCATCTTTTCTGTTTTGGGAAATTGATGAGAATTTCTATCATGAAAATTTCTTCTCAACTTTATCCTTGTTTGACAATAACGTATCTCTTGTTTTGAAATTGTTTTCTGTGTTTTGTGGACTCACTTAGAGAACATGAACAATCCTCAGTTGACGCCGTATAAGTTCCCTAGCGAACTGAATTCTCTTTTTGAGCAGTTTTTTGTGAAAAAACATAAAGATCAGAAACTTGAGGCTGTTTCGAAAGTTCGTTCGTACCTGACGAAAGGACCAATACCGCACAGTCTTGAAATGACAGCCTTATTGACCGAAGCCATTCTTGAGGATGAACGTCAGACTGGTGTAAAAGTTCATGGTCATGAAAAAACATATCCTTTGGCGGTTCCAAATGTTTCAGTATCGGATTTTACAATCAGATTGCAATACTCGATGTGTATCATTAAATTTGTTAACGGTTTACTAGATCCATTTCAACAATCACTGTACAATATTAGTTTACACAAACTGGCACTTGAATTGAATTTGCCAAATTACTTTGTTGAGGCTCGACATGCAGCTACTCATGAAAGATTACCAAGTTTACAGATGATGAGACTAATTGCACAAAGAGCATTAAATTGGCTTCGATCTGAATATTGGGATAATGCCATTAAACAATATAAAGAATCAGGAATGATGGATGTCAATTCTGTTGATTGGATTGAAAGTATACGTAATGAAAGGAGCATACGTATCAAACGTGAAAATGAACAAAGGAAAAAGAATGATAATACTTTTTTGAATGATGAAGACATTAAGGAAATTGAAGTTATTTTGAAAAGTATTAAAAAAATACGAAAGGATGAGATACAGAAGAAATTAAGATTTAAAAAGGCACTTGATATTGAAATCAATAAATTGAAAGAACTCATATCAAGAAAACCTGATGAGTTTATTATAAATGTAATGCTCTTCAAAAATTATATGATTTTGCATGGTGAAAAGAATGAAAATTTAAATAATAAACAAATTACAGGACTGCGTATGATATGGAGCTCATTGATTGATGTATTGGATGCACGATTTATTTTAAAGATTTGGATTAAGCTTTTCAAATTATCCACTAAGAAAACTCTTGTACAGTATGATTCACAATATGTTGAAGGAAAAATCTTGAGTAATAAGAGTATAGAATATTTTCAAAACGAATGTGAAGTTTTACAAGCTAAAGAATGGGTTACTTGGATGTTAGAAAATAGTGATTTTGTTAAAAAATCTAATATTGAATCTATACTTGGTTTATTAATGACAAGTAGTGAAATCAGTAAAAGGTGTTTGCCGATTTTACAATTCAAACATTCCCAGCTTCTAAATGAGTGTAATTTAAATGAAAGAGTAGCCAAAATGGAATCTATAATGACAAAGTTTTGGGTTATCGATGAAACCTTTGACATTAAACAACTACGGGATGTTGAGTCTGATTGTGATAATTTTATACAAAATAAAAGAGCAAAACCGTCACTATATTTATTTGATGAATTCCCATCGTGGAGACCAGTTCCATTTGGGTGTCCACCATAATTAACTATGTACATATATATATTTATCTATAAAAAGAATTAAAAAATGTCCATTTTTTTATCTGTGTAAATCTCTAACAATCCTTTATGGCCATAATTTTCAACTTTTGACCATTTACCACGAATAACCCATTCATCTATAAATTTAACACTTTTAGTATATCCATATTGACAGTGTATTAATCCTATTAACATCGGTAAAACTTTATGTCTTATTGAACGTTCAATTTTTATAGATCTCAATAGAACTGGATTAATTGAAATTTTGGTCAATAAATTTTTCGAATCTAAAATTTTATTAAACTGGTTAATGAAATCATGTCGTATTTTCAATGTATTAATTTCAAAGGGGTCAATTTTATCGATCAAATCAATAGGAGTCATATCATTTCGATTATTTAATAATATATGATACAATCTTAAAATAAGTAGATTTGAACCAAGATCCAATATTCGATTTTGATCTACTTTAACAAGCTGTGGATCTCGATATATTAAATTTAAATCTTTATTGAAATAAATACATTGAAAAAGTAATTTTGTGCTCAAATTAAATTCTTGTGGTAATATTCTATTAAGTATGTTGGTCCTTGAGTCGACTTTATGTCTGAACCGTAGCACATGGTTATATTTAAAAGGTATATTTAATGGTGGTGTTTTCTTTTCTATGTTAGCCAACACGGGTGGAAAATATATACATAGCGATTTGGTATTCTTCATATGTTTTTGCTGTCCTAGTGAAGATTGATCCCACCAAAATCCACTATCCTTGAGATTATCGACAGGAAAATAGCAAAACCATGTAATGAACAGTTGAATCATGCAATGAAAGCCGACTTCACATAATTTTCCAACGTCCGCTGGTCGTTTTATTTGACATTTTTTTTTCTCTCTTTTGTTTTTTTTTTTTTTCTTCATTTTCCATGGACTTGTTACAACGCTACAGCGTGTAAGTGTGTATTTCACCTTATATATTATTACGATATATGAAGTATTCAATGAAACAGTGTTTCGCTGAATTAAAGAGTAAGATGTTTATATCGAAAAGTAAAATAGAGAAGTTAAATTTATGAGCAAACGATAATATCAAGTATGTTGAAGGATATGTTTAAAACAACGCATCCTTTAAAATATTTGATAAATCAACCTTTTCACTGTGTGGAGGATATGGAATTTCGTATCCTTGTAAGTATCTGACTAGTTGACTCGTAGTCAATTCATTCACATCGGTGGCGTATCTCACCGGTGGAAGATCAGTGCCTTCAGGTCCTTCGCCAGATATGAATGGAATGACCATACAAGGTTTGTCAGATTTAGCCTTTGCCTCATTGGCGTTCACCATCATGGTAAAAATCATCTTTTTCAACATTCTATTATATTTATCAACCTTAATATCAAGACCATCAAATTTTCTATCAAGACCATCAAATCTCCTATTAATATCATCCACCATATCAGAAGTCCTGAGGTTTAGTGCCATTTTCTGCAATTTTCTGTTACGGCTCTTCATCTTTACACTTTTATCATCTTTTTCCTTTTGTAGCTTCTCAATGAAATCAGACACACTTTCAGCGGTTACATGCTCTGGTGCTGAAATTCCATGTTGATTGCTGAAAACGTCTTTTTGTTCTTCTTTTCCACTCATATTGATAGAGTTGCTGAATAAACCGATTTATAAAACTTTTAACTGTTAATGATAAAACTAAAAGAAAAAAAAAAAGACAGAAAATCCACTTCAAATTCCACAATGTCATTTTATGCTCAGCAATTAATTACCTTTCCAAATTCATAAAAATATGGGCGAAATGGCGGCTCATTGGAAATTGTGCAATATCATGTACTAATTCCAATTTGGTAATTTGCTAACCTGTTTTGGAATAGAAATGGTACAAATGGGAATAAAATTAAATTGAATTAAATTTGCCCTTGAACCGAAAGGGATAACAACAAATTGTGGTATGACCATTTGTTAAAATTGTGTATTGTAAAGATGACATAAATTGGATGGTATGCCAGCTTTTTTTTTTTTTTTTTTTTTTTTTTTTTTTTTTTTTTTTTTTTTTTTTTTTTTTTTTTCTTTTTTTTTTTGAATACTCGAATTTAAACATGTCTGTCTACCAACATGGGAGAACAATATTGTACTGAATATGCAAAAGAGAAATTTATTATTGACAAGTCAATAATAAATTAATTCACAACATAATGAAATCATACCCTTTAAGGTATCAAACAACTCGATTCTTCACCAAACCAATAATGTCTTCAGAATACCTTAGTGGTGGGAGATCGAAGTCCTTGGGTCCTTCACCAGATATAAATCGGACGACCACACAAAATTTCCCAGATCCAACCCTTGAATTATTCTCGTTAAGTATTTAAACAAAGTGTAACTTTTGTATCCATCCATAGCAGTAAACCTTTAATTCATCTTATCCATCAAGTTCAGATCTTAGTGGTGTTTCTCATTTCTTGTTTTTGTCTTTTATATTTTCAAACTTCTCCCATTTTCTTTTTTATAATCAATCCATTGATAAAAATTCATTTCATTTCTCTTATCTGTGTTCTTTTTTTTTAAATATTGGATTGTAGAAGCCAGAATAATATTACGAACCCAAATCTAAAATAAATCAACAAAAAATAAAAGATTGAAAAATAAAATGTTGAATTTGACAAGACAGGGAAACATGAAATTTTGTATTTACAGAAAAAAAAAATTTTTTTTTTTTTTTCATCCTCTTTGAAAAATAAAATTTTACTTGTTCTTTTCTTACTTTCAGTATATTTTATTTTGTGTTGTTGGACAAGAGAAAAGCAATTTTTCTATAAGTATGGCACCTTCCAAAAGTAGCACAAAAAAAAGTAGTTCATCTTCATCGGGGGATAAAGAAAATGGATCAGGAACAAAGAGTGTCAAAGTAAAACAAACAATTAAAGAATTGATTATCAGACCAACTAGTAATAAAGTTTTAGAAAATTATAGAAATTATCCTAATGTATTTGTTACACAGAATACGTTAGATATGTTTGAATTGAATAAAGGTTCATTTGTTAAGATTACAATTGGATTAAAAGAATTGGTTTTACTAGTTGATGTTGTAGGTGAAGATATTGGTGATATTGAAGACAATGTTATCTTAATTAATCAATATTATCTTGATCTATATGGAATTGTACTTGGTGAGCGTTGTGTCATTAATAAATTTACAGGGCAATTGGAATATGCCAAGAAAGTTGAAGTTGATACAAATGATATTGGATTAAAGAGTGAAGATTTTGTTGATGTTGGTATTATTTATAAAAAATTAAATTGTGGTAACTGGTTCATCAAAAATATAAATGATGCATCAGAATTAGAAGATCAATTTCAAGGATTATCACTTGATAATAATGATGAAAATAACAATTCTGATAATATTGAATCTAATTTGACTGGATATTTAATTCATCCAAAGACCACCATTATAAATATCCATAAAGTAGATAATATACCTGAAATTTATAAAAAACATAAATTTGAAGAAATTGGAGGTCTTGACAAAAAAATTGAATACTTATCAAAGACGGTTAAGATTCCACTTGAAAATAACAAACTATTTAAATCATTTGGAATTGAACCACCTAGAGGTTTAATAATTTATGGTAATTCAGGAGTTGGTAAAAGTATGATTTTGAAAAGTTTAGCATGTGAATTTAGAGGATGTCATATTATTAAAATTGATGGTTCATCTTTAATGTCTAAATATCTTGGTGATAGTGAAGAAAAATTAAGGAGTAATTTTAAAGAGGCAATTAAATTTCAACCATCAATAATTTTAGTTGATGAAATTGATTCAATTTTACCAAATAAGAAGAATAAAGAAGAATTTAGTGATGTTGATAGTAGAATTTTGAGTACATTTATTAGTATGATGGATGAATTACAAGGAAATGGTAAAGTAGTAGTTATTGGTGCTACTAATAATATTAATAATATTGATTTAAGTTTACGTAGACCTGGTAGATTTGAAATTGAGATTGAAATCGGTATACCAGATATTGAAGGTAGATTTGAAATTTTAATGAAACAAATAAATAAGATTAATATTGAATTAAGAAAAATAAATGAAGATGAAATCAAAGAAATTTCAAGTAAAACTCATGGGTATGTTGGATCAGATTTATTATCATTAGTTAAAGAGAGTGTTATGAAGGCGATTGATAGATATCTAATAAATAATGAAACTGAAGATGTTGGAATTAAATTTAATGATTTCCAATTATCAATGAAAGATATTAGACCAAGTGCAATGAAAGAAATTATACTTGAAATGCCAAAGGTTAAATGGGATGATATTGGTGGGCAAGAAGAATTAAAGGGTAAATTACGTGAAATGGTTGAATTACCACTTACGGAAGCTGAAAATTTTAAAAAACTTGGTATTAAAGCACCAAAAGGTTTATTATTGTATGGACCACCAGGTTGTTCAAAAACCATGACAGCAAAGGCATTAGCAACTGAGAGTGGATTAAATTTCCTTGCAATTAAAGGACCTGAAATTTTTGATAAATATGTTGGTGAAAGTGAACGTAAAATTCGTGAAATTTTTAATAAGGCAAGGGCATCATCACCATCAATTATTTTCATTGATGAAATTGATGCAATTGCAGTTGATCGTGAAAGTGGAGAATCTACGAATGTTTCAAAGCAAGTATTAAATACAATGTTAAATGAGCTTGATGGTGTTGAAGAATTGAATGGGGTTATTTTGATCGGAGCTACAAATAGGCCAAGTTCAATTGATGCTGCGTTATTGAGACCTGGTAGATTAGACAGGCATGTTTATGTTGGACCACCTGATGAGTTCGCAAGGTATGAAATCTTAAAGAAGAACACATCCAAATTTGGCTTTGCAATTGAAACTGCAGATGAAATCATAAATGAACTCGTTGTTAAAACAGAAGGTTGTAGTGGATCTGAATGTGTCTTATTATGCCAAGAAGCTGGCCTTTCAGCTATCAGTGATGGTCGTCTTGTTGTATCACGTAATGACTTTGCGCGGGCTTTAAATGGGTTGGTCAAAAATATTACTGTGGAAATGCTGGATTATTATGAGGACTTTGCAAGTAAGGTTGGTAAATGATTGGCAGATTATTGTGTTGGTCTTGATTTGTATATGAGTGTCAATAGTCATCGGTTGCTTTCTGTGCTTGTGTTCAGTGGTTTGGGTGTTTATTCCGGAGTCAAGTTTTTTGAACCGCTTGTTGTTGAACAGTTGAAGAAAGATGGTAATTTGAGGAGTGATATCGAAGTTCCGGAATTTGACAAAAATGGTGATAGGATAGTCAACGGTTTTGATAAGAGTGTTGAGATGGATAAATTGAGGGAGAAATTGGAAGAGAAGAAGTCGGTATAGAGTGACTGGAGATGCCGTGGATAGTAAAATAAATATAGATGAATATCTATAGTTTACCACTCCAATTATCATTGATTATTGATTATCGATTATCAATCATTTATTTATATATTTATTTAGTTATTACTAATGTTAATTATTTATTCCTATTTTTACGTACTGTACCCATCAACTATTTGTGTCAAAATACCATAGAATTCTTTTTGAAAGGTTTCTCTTTTAGGAAATGGGAAAAAAATTGGTGAAAAAAAAGTTTGAAAAATTTTTCTTTTTTTTTTCCTTTCACCTTTTTTTTTTTTTATTCCACCTTTTATCTTAAAATTCAAATATATCTACACTACAACATATATTCATTACATTAACTTAAACAACAATGGCCAAATTAAAGAAAAGATCAAAGCTTTCACAACAGAGGCATAAAGCAAATCAACTCAATAATCCAAACGGTACGAAAAAGAATGAATCTAATCAGGCAAATAAAGTTATCTTACTCTTGAACAAACTCCAGAAAAGTTCAAACGCATCAGTTAATGAAAAACTTATTACAATTAACAATATCCTAGTCCAATGTAATAATGATGAATCCATACGTAAATTATTTTTGAAGAATGATTTAGTTAAAATTATCCTTAACGATATTCTAAAAGAAGATAACCAATTTGATGAAATTTTAGTTAGTTGTTTCGATTTGTTAAAACATTTAATTGTTGAAGAAGATTATGATTTGTCAATCTACCTTTTAAGGAATGGTATTTGGGAGATTTTAGAATCAAATTTTAAAAAGGCATTTAGTTCATTAGATCATTTGAATGATTCAAATGTTAACATAGTTAGTAAAGATTTATTATTGAATTATATTAATAATCTAATTGGAGTTTTGGATAATTTAGTATTGGAATTAAATTCAGATTCAATTAATAATATTCTTTTACCAAAATTGATAAATTCTACTGTTGTTAATGGATTGTTTTCAGTTTTAAAAGTTGAAGATAATAATAATAATAAATTTAAAAATTCACTGATTTTAAATATTTTGCAAGTTATTTATGATTTATCAAGTGTTAGTATAGGATTTTTACAAAACTTTTTATTAAACAATGAAGAATTTAAATTGAATTTCCAAAGTATCAATGAACAACAATTTTCGAATAATAACACTTCTTCATTAACTAAAATTTTCATTATTGGTATCAATTTGCAAATTTTTGAAATTAATGATGATTTAAATGATAATAATTTAAATGGAATTTTGAGCAAGATTTTTGAAATTTTAAATAATATTGATATTAATTCAGAAAAAGATGATGAATTTCAAATAGTTGATATATCATTGGATTTATTGACAACCATTATTGAAATTAAAGGATCTCTATTATTAGAAGATGAATCAAAGAGAGATTTGGTTTTTAATTCAACTTGTATCGACCAAATTTTACCATTTTTAGGCAAATTATTTGAAATTGATTTCAAAAACAACAAAAAATTGGTCTGTTTGAATAATTTAATGATTTATTTGAATTCTAATAATCTCGTATCGGATAAGCTAATGATTGATTTAGAAAATTTGAATAGTAATAAAATTACAAATGAATTTAATACATTACTACAATCATCAAATGATATTGAAGTTATAATTGATTATTTAAGTTTTAAATTGAATTTAATTGAAATAAATCCTGAAAAATTTTCAACACAAGAATCATTATCTCAAATTAACAAATTGATTGAATTAGGTATGAAATTGAGCTCAATTGAAGAAATGAGTAATATCGAATTACAAATTCAATTTATAACGACTTTATTAATGTATTTATCAATAATTGCCAAAAATATAAATAATCTTGAAGTTACCAAAGCAATTGTTGAATTCATTGTTAAATATAATTTAATTGAACCAATTAGTTTTTATAACAACAAATTACAAAGTGGTTTAAACATTTCTAAATTTCACAAACAATATAACTATTTTATTGAAGAATCAATCAATATTTCAATTAATTCACTTTTTGAATTATTCGATGATGATTATTCTTATAATAAAACAATTTATCATGATGGTGACTTGAATAATGTTTTAATAAATATACTCTCAGATTACAGAAAAATTTATAAAAATATTGATAAAAATGTCAATCTAAGGTTAAAAAGACAAACTGAAGAGACACTTAATAATTTACAAAGATTTATTGAATACAAAAAAACTGAATTATAAATAGTATTTATAACTGTATAAATATATATAATCTAACTTCTTATTCCAGTTAATTAATTTTTATTACTATATTGTTGTGCTTGATCTTTAACTTTTTTTTCATATTCAACAGGGCTCTTTGAGAATGCCCTCCAAGCGGGTTCTTGAGCTGGGGAGCTGGGATTTGGAGTATCCAATAATTCTTGAATACCTAGTAACAACTGCTTGATACTAATAGCGGGTCTCCAATCTTGTTCTTCGTTTAATATACTCAAACATATCGTACCGCTCGGATAAACATTAGGATGATAAAAATTACCAGGGAAACGAATTTTTGGCGGTTTGGCGGGGTAATCTTCAGGAAACGATATCGTCAATGGATATGTTGCGTTCTCCCACAGTGTTCCAGCCTTACCAGGTACTCCAGCTGTCCAATTATGAAGATCTAATGATCCATCTGCTGCCTTTGTTGGTTTTGCAAAAAATCCAAACGGATGGTCCTTCCTCCATTTCTTCCTTTCTTGTTGGATTCTCTCTGTTCGCAAATCTCTTGCCATGTCTCTGCTATTGATAAGTTACAGATGATTCTCCTCTATGTGAATAAATAAAAGATTTCAAAAATTTCTTAAAATTAAGCTTCTCTATCTTTCTCTTTTATCCCTATTTCATGGCGAAGGTAAAAAACAAAAAGCCAAAGAAAAAAAATTCTCGCCTTAATGCTCAGCGTGAAAATTGGCCGGGGGGGAAGGACTATGGAGTTATAACTTGCAAATGTATTAGAAATAAAAGATACATGTTTATTATTTGATGTGCTTGACCTTTCGATTTATTGTGTTGGGTATTTGGCAATTTGTATCTTGTTATGAGTGACGATTTTGACGATTTAGATGATTATCTAGACGATTTCGACGCAGAAATTCTGTCCCAAGAACCAGGTGCAACAATTAAAAAGGATGGCAACTACAATAATGATAATAATAACAATAATAAGGCTGAAATTAGTGGAATAAAGAATGACAGTACTGACGAGAATAATAATTCTAATGTTGATACCAATGCTATCATTAATGATATGATTGCAGAAGATGGGCTTGATCCTCTATTTTCAAAGCAACTTACAGGATTTATGAATATGCTAGATCCTAATGGTAATGGTAGTGAATTAGATGCACTTTTAGGTAATATAAATTCGAATGAATCAATTAGTGGTAATGGATTTCAAAATACTGTTAATGAAACTATAAACAGGCTTAAAAATTCTTCAAAACAAGTAGATGATGAATCCACTAGAAAAATGGATAATGATGAAGAATTATTGACAACTCTGCTCAATAGTCTTGATATTGGTGGTGATGGTAATATTGAAGGATTTGATGAATTAAAGGATTTACTAAATGGAGGAGAAGGTGAAGATGGTGATGGTGATGGTGATGGTGATGGTGATGGTGATGTTGATGGTGATGGTGATGTTGATAAACTTACAAATGTTATAATGAAGATGTTAAATAAGCTTACCAGTAAGGAAATGATGTACAATTCTGTCAATACAGCAGTTGAGAACTATCAAGAATTTTTCAAAGATAATAAAAACCACAGTGAAACTGACGATGATCTCAAGCGATATGTGAAGCAAATGCAACATTTAAAGAATGTCAAGGAAACATTTGATAATGAAAATTACGATGAAGACGATCCTGAAACAAGGGACTTTATTGATCAAGAAATGGAAAATTTTAATAAGTTACTTCCGCCACCACCTGGCGTCATACAGGATAATCTTGCTGATATGGGTCTTGATGATGTAAAATGGAATGATAAGGAAGTTCCACAAGATTTAGAAGGATGTGTACAACAATAATATATCGTCACTAAATAAAATAAAACTACAATGTAATTAATTAATCATTCATTTATTTAATTGCATAAACACAGTAACAAATCAGACATCCATGGAAGGTCTAGGGGCGGTCACCGAGGTGTCAAGGCCAACAGATTGGGTTCGTGTTGACCTTATCCGACAACACTACCGTGGAAACTGCGAATGTAATGGTAGCTATTCATCATGTGAAACTGTGTAAAGCAAAAACAAATTAAAAGAAATTTAAAAAAAAAAAGTAAAAAAAAAAATAATAAAAAAAGGTGAAAAAAAACAAAATGATCCTTTAATCCTTTAAAGAATAACCAGCAGAAACTTAAAAAAGAGTCAGAATTGCATAATTACTGGCAAGTAAAGTCTCTCAGACTCCAAACAATAAATGTTTGATGAATGACAAAGGATATAAGAAAAATGAAACCTTGCAACGGGTAACATATCTTATACCAAGACAGTTATATACCATGTCGTCATAGTCGAGTAAGAACTGGAAAGAAGTAACTCATTCTTCATCACACAAATACAGCAACTGCTGGTTGTTAATAAAAAAAATATAATATATTTTACATCACAAAGAAAAAAAGGGGAAAGAGTAAGGGAAGAAAAAATTTCAAATGGAAAAAGCTTCCTTTTTATACAAAAAAATATTTCAAAAAATTCGCGAATTAAATTTTTGGGTGGTTACGTAATCACATGTTGAGGGTTTCTCTTTTCTTCTTCTTCTTCTTCTTCTTCTTCTTCTTAAATGGCAATTTCATGGAAACGACCATCAACAGCTCGTTGTTCTTTGATATATTTCAATGTACGTTGATAATGTTTCCAAGTAGTCTCATATGGACCGTCTAAATTCTCATTGGTTTGTCTAGCTTCTTTGAAATTATTACCGATTAATTCGATCAAACCATTCAAATATCTAATATTGATCATTTCATTTCCGTGAATAAAATAATAAATTGATTGGTTTAATATTTCAACAAATAATTCAATACTTACATTATTATCCATAATTGAATCTGCAATTCTTAATGATTTCTGTAAACACTCTAAAACTCTTTTATCATCTTTCTTCAAAGTAATTTGATTAACATTTTCTTGGTGTTTTCCTTCTCCTTCTTCTTCTTCGCCATCATCTTTATCTTCATTGTCATTTCCATCATCATCATCATCATCATCATCATCATCAATTTCCTCTTCATCTTTATTTATCCACCATAAATGCGATGAATTATATATTGCTCTACATTGATCTGTTTTTTTCAATAATCTACTACCATATAATGTTGCCTTTGTAATTAATTTATTAAAATCTTCAATATTTAAAATGATCATTTGATTCATTGATAAAAGTTTGTTAATTATATTCATTAAACATTGAATTTGGATTTTTGATTCAAAAATCATTTCTTCATAAATAATAAATGATTCAATAAAAAATTCATAACTGATATTATTTAGCAAACATTCATTAGAAATCTGAGCACAATTAAGATTTAAATTTAATGATTTAATTGGTAATTTAACTTTGATTGAACTAATCAAATTTGAAATTTTCATAAAGATTTTATTTAATTCTTTTTTATCACTTCTTTCAAAATTCATTTTCCTAATTAATTTAATTAAAATTGAGATCAGAGTTGGATATGTTTTAAAATAATCACCTTTTTTTAAATAATTCTCTGATTCAATTAATAATTTATAATGAATTGCTGATTCTTTATTATAAATTAAATGTAAAAATTTATTTAAATTTTCATATTCTAAATTTAATTCATTGTTATTATCAATATCGTTGTTGTTATTATTATTACCAAATAAATCTTTTTTTGTTTCACTAAGTTCCAAATTATTATTATTAATTAAAATTGATTCATTCAAATATTTAAATATAATATTTAAATTATCAAATGAATCAATCTTTATTTCATCATCAATTAATTTATTTAAGATTAAATTGATTATTTCATTTTTAACTAAATTATCTTGAATTTTAAATAATTTAAAATAATTTTCATCATTGATTTTAAAGAAATTATTAAAATCTTCAAAATTTTCAATAGATTTTAAAATTATTTTAAAATCTTCTTTATCATTCTTGATTAATTCAAACTTTTCAATTGATAGTTTAAAAATTAAATTTAAATTATTTAAAATTTCAACATCTTCATTGCAATAAATTAATGATAATTTAATTATTTTATTTAAAATAATACAATAATTTTTTGTATTAAAATTTGGTAATTTTGAATTTAAATTTTCAATAAATTGAATAAATTTATTTAAAAATGAATTGTCAACAATTAAAATTTCATTATTTCTCTTTTTATAGTCAATTAATCTATCAATTAAAGAATTCAATAAATTTGTTATATTAACATCTTCATTTAATAATAATAAAGAATTTAAAAAAATATTTAATGAATTAATTTGAAAATTATCTGGGAAGATTTGAATTATAACATCTAATAAATAATTTTGAGCGATTGAATCTTTACATTTAATGATTTGTTGTAAAATATCAGGTAATATTTTTTCAGTATAAAGATTTTTATTAATATAATCTAATTGACTTAAGATAACCAAATTTGAACCCACTAAAATTTTTAATTCATTCCTTTCTTCAATTCTTTTCTGTCTTTCACTTGAATGACCTTGATGTTGTAATCTAACCCATAATTTATTCATTTCAATAAAATTTAATTTTATAAAATTGATTATTTTATCAAAATTTAATTTATTTTCATAATTAATTAAATAATTTTTAGTCCTTTGTATTAAATAATAGCGTAAGAATAAACCTCTAATTGGATTTTGAATACCTTTACACATTTCTAACATATCATTTAAAATTTCATTAATTGGTGAATCTTCTAATCCCATATAAATACTACCAATTGTAATCATTAAATATAATCTTGGTACAATATTCCCAGCATATTGAACCAATTCATATAAATCAATTAAATAATTGTTAGACTCTTTGTTATTATCTTTAAGATAATTTGATAAATAATTCAATCCATCATAGATTAAAATATATAATTCATAATATTGCTTTGGATTTAAACTGCTGGTCCTTAATTCATTTAAAAAATTTGATGCATGTTTTAATGAATCCATAAATTTGTGTTTAGATTCAAGACATTTACGCATTTGATAGATTTCGCTTTTAATAGTAGCAATTGAATTATCTAAAAGTTTCTGTTGTTCTTCTGATGTCAGTTTAATATTCTTTTGCATCGTTGTTTAATATGTATGTTTCTTCAAGTATCACAATATAGACAGAAACAAACTGGCAAAAAAGTGAATAAAACGAAAAAAAGCCAGCTTATCGTTGTCTCCTCAACTATAAATAACGAAAATGAAACGAGGCTCATGAAAGAAAAATATAAAAAATTGCGCACCACAGGACTATCGATGCATGGTGTGGTCGATCGGCGTGTAATAAAAATTAAGTTTTCCACAACATCAGGTTTTGCTGTGGCATGACATGTTTTAATGTTGTGCATATTCACTACTTTCAAACAGATATGTTTCTCGTAGTTTGATAACTTAATTAGGCTGCCATTTATCAAATACCCATATACAAATGTATTCAATACAATATAAAGGTAGTATATGATGAATAGTTACATGAAAAAACCAAATTTAAAAAAAATAAACAAAAATTGGGTTTTGATATAACCAAATAAATTTCAGAAATTCCAAATTTTCTGTTAAACCAAAAAATAAGAAAATTACTAAATTTAAGAAAGTCTGTAAAAATCAATTTTTTATTTACTTATTTACCTAATATCATATTATCATTCAACAATATGTATATAGTAACAATAACAAAAACAAGAAAAGATATAATATAATAAAACAAACTTTACTGGTCAAGCTACCAATTTTGGTAATAAGAAAAGAAAAAAGAAAAAAAAAAAAAAATTAAGCCCTCATCGGAAAAAGAAAACAAAAATCTCGGAACTAATCCCATTTTGTCGTTCTTTTCAACTCTTTAAACGACATTACTGATTGGTTGGTTTAATTTAACATCATTTGTTTATCGTTTTTAAATATGTATTCAATCTATATTTTTTTTTAACCTAATTTTATATATTTTATTTTTGCTGGCCGATTGAAATGTCTTATATTAGATCATCATCTCATGTAGGGTTCCGGACAAGTCCGAATTTTTATAATACTAATAATCCGTTCGATGATTATGGCAAAATTCAAAGTGTATCAGGTAATAAACACAAACTTCATCATTCTTCAGAAAATTTTCATAAATTCTTGATCAGAAATTTCAATAAATTGAAGAAAAATGTTTTATTTTTGAACAAATTTATGAACAAATTTATGAACAAATTCTTTATTTCGTTATTTTTAATAATCATAACATTCATTATTTTATTTTACCAATTTTATATATCAATAACCTATTATAATCCACCAAATTATTGGTATTACCTAGAACCTAGTCAATTTGATTTTATATTAGACAATGAAGTTGTTGAACTGTTGAAAAAATTACCCAATTTAGAAATTTCAGATTTTACAAAAAATGATAGAAGGCTAATACCCGCTCTATATTTGAATAACGTTTTGAATCATTTAATTGAAAATAATGGTGAATTGAATCCCAATTCGGCTTCCCAATTTTCATGGTCTGATTGGATAGATTTTGATAATAGATTATTACCAAGTTCGGATTATTTATTCAATAATAATAATAAACCAATCTTAAATTGTAAAGAATTTTCAGAAAAAATTGGTTTCCCAGAGGATAATTTTTTCAAAGTTGACTACCTAAATAATTGTACCGATTTAAGTAATTCTGAGATTTCAAAATTAAAGAATCTAAATTATCCTCATTTCAAGGTTTCTTCACCGATTGATAATTTGCCATTACCATTAGAAGCAAGGATTTTACATGGTTCAAATTATTTATATCATTATTTTCAATCACCCGAGAGATTGATTTTCGTCGATGGGTTTTCTAAATCCAGTCTAATTTTACCAATTTCTAACAAAAATTCTTTAAAAAATTCTGTATTTATGGAAAATATCGATAATCTAAACAATTTAACTTCTATTAATGAATTAATGGGAAAGATAATTTCAACTTCAAAAGGTTTTGATAATAATAAAATCATTATCAATGATATTGCAAGAATAAATAAAAATTTTGATGCTAGTGGGGAAAATTTTAAAGAATTGAATGAATATGACTTTTCCAATCCAAGTGATATTTTAGCAATTAAAGAATCATTAAATCATTTAGATATTGGAAATTCTCTAGACTCGAAACTATACTCAAATATTTTAAATGAGTATAATTTATACCCTGATGGTGATTATCCAAAATACTTTCACGAACCTTCAATTAATGATAAATACATCGGCGGATCCCATTATGATTGGAGATTTTTCAATATTAAAGAAACTGATAATGAATTTAAAAGAATTTCAATTTTAAATAATTTAATCAAAGCTTGGCTAAGATTTTCAAATAATGAAAATTTTCAAACTTGGTTATCCCATGGAACTTTATTGGGTTATTCTTTTAATAATTTGATGTTACCTTGGGATTTTGATCATGACGTTCAAGTTAGCTCATCAACAATGTGGAAAATGGCAAAATTTTATAATCAATCACTAATTATTGATACAACTATAAATGATAAATTTTCAAGTGGTTATGGTAAATATTTTCTTGATATAAGTTCGAATTTTTTTAATAGGTCAAATACTAATGGTAATAATCAAATTGATGCAAGATTTATTGATATAGATAATGGTATGTATATTGATATTACGCAATTATCATATATACCGAATAAAGAAACATTGTTAAAAACACAGTTACCAAAAGCACATGATGTCTTCAGATTAGAATTTTTAAAACTATTGAGACAATCAAATCTATCAATTGATTCAATTATTGAAAATAATGATTTAATAGGTTGTAAGAATTTCCATTTTTATACGTTTGATGAAGTTTCACAATTTAAAAAGGTTAGATTTGAAGGTGAAGATGCATTTATTCCCACAAGTTATGCTAAAATTTTAAATCGTGAATTCCCCGATAGGAAGAAACTTTGGTCGGAAGAAGGATATACATGGAGAAGTAAGTTAGGGATGTGGGTTAAAAACAGTCACTGCACTCTTGGATCTTGGGATAGAACTGGTGATTCGTGCACTAATCATCAATACTTAGACCACTTTAAACGTTTCTATGAAAGAGGAAATGATGGCGAAATTTGCGGATTACCCAATTGGGAAATACTAAAGTGTGGCATTTCCTAAATAGGTTAAAAGCGACATTGCGTTTGAATATAAAAAGGGAGTGATATCCATGTGACTTTTTCTATCACCACCAGGAGTAGAAATGTATATTTTATTTGGTACTTTAAGTTGTAGATAGAATCAATATAGATACAAATATCAAAAAAAAAAAAGGGAAAGAAATGAGTGAAGTTCCAGAAAAATTTACAGGTTATGCAGTTTTTGATCCATCTGAAAGTACATGGTCAGATGTTAAACCATTTTCATACGAACCAAAACCATTTGAAGATAACGACATTGATATCCGTATTACAACATGTTCAATCTGTGGATCAGATGCTCATAGTGCTAGAAACGGTTGGAATAAACCAAACGCACAATTCCCACTTGTTCCAGGACATGAAATTATTGGTGAAGTTGTCCGTGTTGGTAAAAATGTAAATGATTTTAAAATTGGTGATAGAGTCGGTGTTGGTGCACAAGCACAAGCATGTTTAAAATGTAAAATGTGTCTCAGTAATAATGAGATTTATTGCCCAAAACTTGTCCATACATTTGGTGGTTGGTATAACAATAAAGATGGTACCAAAACATTCTCACAAGGTGGTTATGCAAATTATGTACGTATTAATGAATATTTTGTTTTCCATATTCCTGAATCTTTAACAAGTGAAGAAGCGGCTCCATTTTTATGTGCAGGAATTACAACTTATTCACCAATTATTAGAAACTTACCATATGATTTAATTTCAAGGGGTGAAAAGCCAAGAGTTGGTATCGTTGGTCTTGGTGGTTTAGGTATGATGGCAATTCAATTTGCACATGCATTAGATTGTGAAACTATTGTCTTTTCAAGAGGTGAATCAAAGAAGGCAGATGCTTTAAAATTAGGTGCCGATAAAGTTGTTGTTACAGGTAGCAATAAAGATTGGATTGATTTACCAGAGAATGAAGATATTAAATTTGGTCTTGATTTAGTCATTTGTACTGCAAATAGTGCAGAAAATTTTGATTTGAATACTTATTTGAGAGTACTTAAAATTAACGCTAAATGGGTTTCAGTTGGTTTACCAGAAACTTCATTTTCTGTTAGTCCACGTTCATTTATGTCAAATGCTTGTTTTATGGGTGCATCACATTTGGGTTCTCATGTTGAAATGATTGAAATGTTAAAATTTGCAGTTGAAAAAAATATTAAACCATGGGTTGAATGTTTACCAATGTCACAAGAGAATTGTAAATTAGGTTTAGAGAAATGTCATTATAATAAATGTAAATATAGAGTTGCATTGACAAATATTGATAAGGCATTTAAATAATGTTTTCACATATAATTTTTTTTTTATAATAAAATAATATAAGATAAACTTAAACAAAATGTATATAAAAAGAATGGTAAGTATTTCAAAGATTACACAAAAATAGAAAGAAAAGAAGGAGGATAAAATGACAGAAATGATTTGATATGAAACTTCTTTCTCAAAAAACACAAACAAACATAGAAAAAGAAAACAAAGAAAATGAATTGGCCCTAAGAAGTGAAAATATAGAGAAGATGACCCTTACTCTTTTTTTTATAATTATCATTTTTTTTTTAAAGAAATTAAGATTCCCTAATTTCATCTAATATATGAACATTTTTTTCTAAATCTACTGATAATGCAGGAGGTAAATTTGAATCTTTTCTAGATTTTCTAGGTGGTTGAAATTTAAATTTTGAAGAAGAAGATGAATAATCATTTGAGTTTAAAGATGAATAAGAATTAAAGAATTGTGATTTTAATGATGATAATGAAGGTAAAACTTCAATTAAATAATTAAAGATATTTTTAGTAAATTTTGAAAGCCTAGTATAATAATTCTTTGAAAACCAACAAACAATTAAATATTCAGTTGAGATAATTAAGATTGCCAACATAATGCAAAAGATAACGGATAAAATGATATGTCTACTCATAAATAATAAAACTTGAGCATCATCATTATGCCAAGATGAACCTTTTGAAATTTTAAAGAAAGGATTTGAACCATTTTTATAATCATCAGGCATTAAAATTCTAACAATACCAGAAGGTGGATTACCCCAACGAATATATTGTTTCCAAACAACTGATAAGAATAAAGGACCAGTTGAGAACATAATTGTAATATAAGGTACGAACCAATTCCTTTTATATTTTTGTAACATTGAAATTGCTTTAATGAAAAATGGATGATTTGGAACTGAACCCATCATATCATTTGAAATACCAGTTGGCAAAGTTTTTCTAACAAATGCAGGTACAGTTAATAAAGGATCTAAATTTCTAGCACAACCGTCATCTAAATCGATATAAACACCACCATAATGAGCTAAAATGAAATATCTAATTGCATCAGCTCTTTCAATTGGGAATGGATAAGAATCAAAAGTTTCTAAAAACCACGGATATTGTTCTGCAATAAAATCTCTAGCCATTTCATCAGTCCATAATATATATTCATAATCAGAATTTAAATCTTGACAATTTTTTTGACCATCTAACCAAATTTCAGGTATTGAAGTAGTTTTATAAGTTTGATGAATAATTTTTGGGATCAATTGTGGTTGAGAAGTTAAATAATTTGGATTATTCAATTCATTTTCAAGAAATGCAAATTGATGTGAATCATCATATAATAAAGTGATTAAATCAAATAATTGATAAATAAGGAATAATGCCAATAAAAAATGAGCCCAAATCAAAAATTTAATTTCTGATTTTATTTGCATCTTGTTTCGTTTTTTATTTATTTTTTTTATTAATGGAGATTATAATAAAACAAATTTGTAATTCTAAGTTTTTAAACAGTTAGTATGATCTGGTTTTAAACAAACACAGAGAAAGGTTAAAAAATAAGTAAAGACAATAAAAGTAAAGGACAAGATAAAGAAAAAAAAAAAGAGGAAAGAAATAGACAATATTGATAACACTTGTAGAAGGAGGCTTTTTGTAATTAATTGAAGGAAAAAAAATAAAATGATCAAATATAAACGATAATAATAAAAATAACGATAATTATAATAGAAAAATCAAAGAAACAGAACAAGCAGCCATTATTATTATTATTATTATTATCATTATTATTATTTTTAGTACGACCAGCGATGTAAACAATAAAAAGAAACGACGGAATTTTTTTTTTTAAGGAGGCGCAATTTTTTGTTTTTTCTTTTTTTTTCTTTTTTTTGGTTGGCCGATCGACGCGGCGTTCAATGAAACGCGCTTTTTTTTTTTTGATTTTATTTTATTTCTTTAATTTCTCTTTCCAAAACTTATTTGTTTACATAATTCAACAAATTTACAAAGCGTGTTTGTGGACAACGGTAAAGATGTCATGGCACGACAAAACATTTGTGCTGATGGAAAAAATTGGTAAGAAAAAAAATATTTTTTTTTTTTTCAAATTTTTTGCGTCTTCTACACCTGACACCTCATAATTAAATTCAGTCAAACCTTACACCTCCTCAAAGTGATATCCGTCTTGAAATTTTTCAGCTTATTACATAATATTGTTAGATGTGAAGGTGGAAAAATAACGGGGAGAGAGGAGGGTGGAATGGGA
The DNA here is from genome assembly GCA_030574275.1 of Pichia sporocuriosa. NCBI lineage: Eukaryota > Fungi > Ascomycota > Pichiomycetes > Pichiales > Pichiaceae > Pichia > Pichia sporocuriosa. Next base: position 50,799 of record JAJMES010000206.1, read on the forward strand.
AGAAAAGCAGTTAGTTATTGCTATGGTTATTAATAGAAGGTAATTTTAACTAGACATCAGTGTCCTCTTTTTTTTTTGGTCGTTTTCAGTTAATTGATTAATATATTTAACAACATTAAGCATGTCAACTGGAATATCATATGCTAATGCTGCGGCAAAGAAAGAAGCCAATATTGATTCAAATGATGTTATTGATTCAAACCATGAAAATAATAATGAAATCAATGAAAATTTAACTGAATCAAATGAAATTAAGATTGAAACTGAAGTTGAAAAAACAACAGAGACAACAGAAAATCTATTAAAATCTGATTCAAATCCTGTTAGTGGTGATTCTAAAACTGAAATTTCAACTAATTCAACTTTAGCTCCAGCTCCATTACCATCAACTAATGCTTGGGGCAAAATAGATTCAAATGTAACAAGTTCACTTGATTTATCCTCAATAATAGAAACTTCAAACGATCAATCTAATTCAAGATCAAATTCAAATAATATTATTTCAAATTCTAATACTAAATGGGTTCCATTTAAAGGTGCTAAAATTGTTATCTCAGATTTAAGTAATAACAATAGTAGTCATTCCAACAATAATGGTAATTCTTCTTCTTCTAATAATAATAATAATAATAGTAATAAAAAAAAATCCAAGAAATCTAAAAAGAAAACATCTTCATCCTCTTCATCATCACATCCTTCAAATTCTAATGAAAAGAAGAATAATAACTCAAAGAAAATCAATTCAAAATCTTCATCCACATCTACATCTACATCTACTTCATCCGCATCATTGACTTCCTCATTAAATGATGAAAAATCAAAAGATTTAAATCGTGAAATTTCATCTTTGAATATAACAAATGATGAATCAACAGATGAAAAGAAATCAATTTCAAATAATAATAAATCTTTAAATGGTACTAGAAGATATAGAAATAATACCACAAATAACAACAACAACAACAACAACAATAATAACAAATATAATAAAAATTATTATAATAACTTCTATTCACAACAAAATTTCCAATATTATCCAGGTTACATGAATGGTGGCTATTCATATGGTAATCCAAATGTTAGATATGGACAAAATAACAACAACAACAGAAACAATTATAATAATAATAATAGTAAAAATAACAATTACAATAACTATAATTATAACCGTAATTATAATAATCGTTCAAGATATTCAAATAATTCAAATAATAACACCCAAATAATGAAATGGATTTCCCCTGAATTACGTTTTGCAACTGTTAATTCAATTGCTTTACAATTAGATTATTATTTTGATATCTCAAATTTATTAAAAGATATGTACTTACGTAAACATATGAATTCAAATGGTTGGATAGATTTAGAATTTGTTACAGGATTTTATCGTGTTCGAGCTTTAAGTTGTGGTGATCTGTCAGTTATTAAAGATTCACTTGATTTATGTAAAAAATTAGAATGGGGTTTTACGAAAGAAACTGAAATTGTTGTCAACTCTGATGATTTAGAAAAAGATGAAAATCCTGAAAAATCTGATGAATCAAGCGATTTTAAAAATCCAATTGCAAACATTAAAATTCGTGCTCTTACAGAACCACTTAATTGGATATTACCACAATCTGACCGTGAAGCTTGTGGTTTAGATGAATCTATACCAACTAAAATTAACGTTAATACAAATACAGAAATACAACAAGAAACAGAATTAGAACAATCATCCAAATCTGAATCTGAAAATATTCAAACTGCAGAAGATTAATTTTTTTGTTGTTAAACCTACCTCCCTTTTTTTTGTCATAATTTTTTTTTTTTTTTTTTATCATTTTTTTATTTATTTATCTATCTATTTATTATTTATTACATCCACAACCATCTTTCTTGTCATTTAAATTTAATCTATGAAGGGAACTTTGTTGCTTTCTTCTTTCCATGCTGGGAAAAAAAGTGAAAAAAAATAAAACAAAATAAAATAAAATAAAATAAAATAAAATAAAATAAAATAAAACCAAAAAAAAAGCTGATGACCAAAATACAATGAAAAAAAAAAACATAATTTGAAAACAAAAACTACGATTATAAAGGTTATTAAATACAAAAATATACTTGTTTATTATTTGCATTAGGGATTCTCCAACAAATTTATGATAGAAGTTGTTATCATTCACAAAACAATATGAAGTATGCATTTATATCCATGTATCTATCTACATTTGTCTATATATACTGTAATTATAATATAATATATACTATTAAATAAAAAATAAATAAATAAAAAAAATAGAGAAACGACCTAACAGACGACTGAATGAATAAATAAATAAATAAACAGATAAGTAAGTAAGTAACCAGCCAAAATTGAGCGAGAAGGAAAAAAAAACATGTCGATTTTGCAGCATTATACAATTCATAGGCATCAAATTTATTTGCCTTTGTTTTTTTTTAAATTGTTATTCCCTTTTCTTATAATATCAATTGACGATATTAAATAAAGGATAATAAAATGGAAGACAATTTTACTTCAGTGCAATGGGAATCAAAGAATAGTGTGACGGATTTTTTTCCTTCACAACGAGAAAATGATAATGATAATAATAATGATGATGATAATGATAATAATAATGGAGATGGAAATGCTTTAAACAATATCAATGGCAATGGAGATGAAAACGACAATGAAAATGGCAATTCGGACTTACAGATTGATGACATTGCTGCAACCAGTTCGATGAATGGGGTGCCAGATACCAATTCCAATATTGCATATGATGATAACGATTTAGAAGGTAGTGGTTTGATTACCCAAACAATGATATTAGGTGCTCAACAAGATAACAAGCCCATTAATAATGAACCGGGGATAAATTACACGGCGGAAAATCAAGATGAAGAATCTTCAAACATTGATAAAGAAATCAAGATAAGTGAGAAAAATGAGGATATTACAACAGATGATATCCCGAACCCTAGTATTTCAAATTCTAATCAAATATCCAACAGTGAAGTTAAAATGAATTCTAATAGTAATAATACCAGCAATAATAACATGAAATATGAACTTGAAGTGACAGTGACAGATCCAATAACCGAACATGAAGGTTCGAATTCTTTTACAATTTATCATATTAAAATTAAAACTGATAACCCTAGATTACCGAAGAATGAATATACAATTGTACGTCGTTATTCCGATTTTGACATATTACACCAATGTTTATCATTTGATTATCCATCTTTGTTAATCCCCCCATTACCGAATAAACAAAGGTTGGAATATATTAAAGGTGGAAGGTTTACAGAAGAATTTGTTGCTAAACGTTGTAATTCATTAAATATTTTCATTAATAGGGTTATACAACATCCAATTTTAAGTAAGAGTGAAGTCTTGTTGATTTTTTTTGAAGATAGTGATTATTGGAATACATATAAAATAAACCTTAATTTTAATGAATCTAATATGATGAACCATACTAGCTCTTCTGTTAATATTGAAGGATTCACAGATTTTTTAATGAATTCTTTTAAGAAACCACATGTTGAAAGCAAATTTAATCAAAATTTTAAAGAAATTGATCATCAACGATTAAAACTCCAGGAAAATTTAAACAAAATTGATAAAATTTATTCCAAAGTTGTAAGTAAACAAGAAAGTATTGCGAAAGATCTAAATGTTTTTGGTGATGAATTTAGTAAATTAACAATTCTCCTGAATAATGATTTTAATGGTAAATTTAGGGAAGAAGATCAACTCGATGACCAAACTAAAGGAATCGTTGACCAGTTTAAAGGATTTTCAGAAAATTTAAAGAAATCTGGTAATTATTATAATGATTTAGACAATTTTATCGAATTCAACTATTTAAATAATCTAAAAGATTTAGAACATTATTTGATTTCACTTGGTAATTTGATAAAGTTAAAAGACTACAAGATTTTAGATTATGAAATGTTGAATAACTATCTTGAAAAAACTATTAGTGAGAGAGATAATTTAGTAAATGGCGGATCTTTAACTGCAACTACTGAAGGTACAATATCTTATTTGAGTAGAAAGTTTGAATCATTAACCGGTTTGAGAGGTTCGTCAATCTTATCAATGACAGGAACAACAGGAACTGCAGGAGGAAATATAAATACAGTGGATAGACCTTCAATGGCAGTTACAGACGCAGATCAATCAATGTCCAACACATCAGTTTTAGTCAATGAAAGAATTGAAAAATTGAATTCTCGTATATCATTATTGGAAAAGGAAAAAGTAAATGCTAAAAATATCTATGAGAAATTTGAGCAAGATTTAATTGGTGAATGGAATCAGTTTCAAAAAATCAAGGATCATGAAATTTCTTCTTCACTGAATAATTTAAGTAATGAATATATGCAGCTATACATGAATTCAAATAGAGATTGGAGAAGTTTAAATATTGACGTTGAAAGTGTGAAAATGCCTAATAAATTAGACGAGGAAACAAGGGATACCTATTTTGGAAATAGCCAAGTGGCAAAAAATGATCAAGAAATCAAATCATTATTAAAAGATATGGATGATATATAGGTTTTCAATTTATAAGTTTTAAAACAATTGACGATTCTATAATAATTTGAGACGCTTAGTATCTTTATCTGACAAATTTGACGACACTGGTAGTAGTAATTCACCACTGTTTACGTCAAAATTTAAAAAGTCGTTTTCTTTGTAAATACTTGCATACTTTTCACCCCATGTTTCTGTAAATTCCTGAAGAGTGATAAATTTAGAATATTCAAGTTTTGGAAATTCGTCTAATTTTAGTGTTCTTTTCTTTTTGTTTATCGTGTTGGGGCTTTTATCGTTTTCATTAACATAAAATCGTCTTAACAATGAAATAGCTTCCTTCATGCACACACCAGGTATTATTCTATACTTGGATTTTTGTCTTATATTAAACACCGACCCGTTACCACCAAACCTTTCATTAGGACATCCAAAAACAATCACACCTATTCCTATCTGGTCCAGCATTGATGCACACATAATACAAGGTTCAACTGTCACATAAAGTGTAGAATTTTGCCATATTTTTAAATGTTTATCAGGGAATTTTTCCATGAGATACCTATAAATAATAAATTCGGCATGTGCAGTACCATTTAGTGTGATATTTGTCATATTGTGAGATTTATACAATATTTCTTTTGTTTGGTTATGTACTAGCATGGCAGTCACAGGTACTTCGTTATTCTTCAATGCAACGTCACCATACTCAATGGCCAGTTTCATATACTTGTAATGATCATTTTTGTCCATTGTAAAATTTGGAAAGACAACCTTATATACAGACAAATCATCTACATGAGTCTTGAAGATATATAGAAAATAGCACAAAAAAAAAAAAAGTAAAAAAGGAAAGAAGAAAAAAAAAACTTGTTTTGTTTGTCCGAGAAGCGAAAATTTGATGGTTTCCATGTTGGTGATTATTTTTGTTTATTTTATTTAGTAAGAACGTGTTTAGCATAATATTATACAGGGAGATATGTCAGAACTAGATTTATTACGTGATGATATTCGAGAGCTTGAGCTAGAAATTGAAGAATTAGAAAATGAAGAAGGTATCGAAGCAGATCAGCAAATTTTTCAAGAATCTGATGATGATGATGATGATGATAAAATTGATTTGAATTCAATTGGTGAAGTTGATGATCTTATATATGATCTTTTAAAAGCTGATACTGTTATAGAACCGACTGATATTATTGACGGTAGGCGAATAATACGAGCAAATGAACTTAAAGAATTACATGATGTTCAGATATCGAAAATTCAAATTGAAAATGTCCTAAGGTTTAATTCGATTACAACATTTCCGATTTCCAACGATCCTAATAGATATTTACTTGGTCTACGATTTGATGTATTTAATAATTACCTTAAAAAATTTACAACGTGTCATTATATTATTTTAAAACAGGTTGAAATTGAACCGAATGACGATTCGAATAATAAAACTCAGACAGAAACATCAACAATTACATCAAAGGAATATTACAAATGGGAAATATTTCAAACCACTATCCCGAAATATGTACCAATTGAAGAAATTGCTAGAACTTATTTGAATTTGAGCCATGATATTAATAATAAACATCAAGAAAGAGGTTCGATTGTAGGATTCAACAGGATAAATAAATTTGCAATGCATGTCTATGAGCATTTGATTATAGTTGAAGAACGGAAAAGTCTAGTATTGTCGCTAAAGGAGTATTTCAGTCAAAAAAGATACAGAAACAGAATAAATGTGGTCTTCGATTTGTCAGTAAACAAAATCGACATAATTATTTCCCAATTTGGGAATGATAACAATTCATCTGCGACATTAAAATTGGTCGTACCACAACATTATCAATGTGGTGGCAATAAAAATTCCAATACACCGCCACTGCAAGACGCTTACGTTAACACGCTGGATGATGTGGCGTATTATCGATTAAACAAATTGTGTGTCGCAATAAGGAAGCTTCCAAATTTGGAAAGTATCTGTAAGGCAGTGCAAAATTGTATTGATTTGCTTGTTTTGTAAAATCAAAACATTACGTTGTTCTTTGCAAAGCAGTTGGTCAAACTACAAAGAGTTAGAAAGGTTGGGAAGAGTCAATGGAACACTGTGGGACATTGTGTAATGATGAAGAGGTTAATTTTAGTTTTGTCGGTTTTTTTTACCATTTTACTGATTACTGCACCCATACGTCAATTTAAGGATGTTCTGTATCCCAATTTTGACCCACAAGACTGGCCTTTTATAAGTTCGACTGGCTTTTTGAACAAGTTTTTAGCTGGCCACAGTTTTGAAATATTTATTGCAATGTTTATCATTTTAAATTCATTCAAGCTATGGATAGTTAGAAACAAAACTCCATTGTTACCAATTACTGAAACTGCAAATTCAAATTTGGATTCAGGTACGGATACCGCAAAACTTAAAATTTATAAATCTGATCTACAGTTGTTCAAACAAATTGAAACCACTGATCCAACTTTAACGCATTTGAAATACATATTAATAGAGCTCGTCAAACTACTTTTAATCTTTACACCTATTGTGTTACTAATAGTATGGTTCTTTGGCCCTTCAATATTTGAACGTATACATTATGCAACTGGTGGATTCTGTATTGATCACTTAGATATTAAGTACTATGGGATATGTGTTCGAAATGGTTTTAAATACGTGGGCGGCTTTAAATGTAGTGGTCATAGTTTAATTACTTGCACTTTTTCCACCTGTCTTTTCACTGAAGCACTTGGTGTTCTTGATTGGATTGACTACATAACTAATGTGTATTCATTACCTTTCACTATAAAACGCATGGGGAATTTCGTTGTTCTATCAGCCATATCTATTTCGTTGTGTTGGATGATGATGTTTGTTGTCACCTGTATGTTTTATCATACATTTGCTGAAAGAATAGTAGGTACAACTTGTGCCTCCTCTATAGTTTTATTTGTGTATATTAGATGTAAATTATAGGTATAGTAATAATAGATTCCTTTCTCCCTTTTTTATAACATAACAAATTAATTTTAAATTAAAAAATCACATAAAACAAATACAAAACAATACGTTATAAATATACAAATTTTAATAATACGAGAAGACATAGAATCATGCTTCTACTTCACCATTCAACTCACCATCAATTTCAATATTAGCTTTGGCATCGATTTCACCATCAACTTTGCCATCTGCTTCACCATCGACTTTACCATCTGCTTTATTATCAGCGGCAACATTTTCGGATTCATCTTCTTCTTCCCATTGTTTTACCAAAGCATTCATACGATCTTCAATAATATTAGCGCATTTGACAACCCAGGATCCTTCTTCATTATAGGTACGTGCATTGATTATCATTTGTTTAGCTTCATCAATAAATGCATCCCAATTTCTCAACTTTTTACCATCAAGTTGTTTTCTCATTTGATTTAATGAAACAGCATGCCTAATAACTTTATAATAATCAGAATAAAATTTTCTTGATGGTAACTTGACAAATACTGCACCAACACTGTTACCATCCTCATCAACAGTTCTTTCTAATTCATCTAATAATATATATGCTCTTTGAATCCATTGTGGAATTGGTGGCTTGCTAATTGCTGATGCTTTCTTTGTAGGCTCTTTAACAATAGGCGTTGAACCTCTGGATAATCTTTGCCTCTTTCTATTTGGTATATCATCCTCATAAACTTCCTCATCACTATCATCATCTTCATCAAGTAGACTTTCATCATCAATTCCATCACCATCATTTGATAATTTACCTTCTCTAGTTTTACGAAGTTTTTCAATACGTTTACGTTTTCTTGCGATTGCAGCTTCAACTGAATCATCATCATCATCCATTGCTTGAAGCCATTGTTCTTCTGTAAGTCCATCATCATAAATAACTCTCTTTTTAATTCTACGACCACTATTATCTTCTTTTTCTTCAAGATGTACACTCATATCTTCTTTAAAAACTTGTGGAACTTCATCATCATTCATAATTCTCGAACTACCTCTTAATTTATCTTCTTTAGCCCTTTCCATATCCATTTCTTCAAATAGTTCTTTTTCTTCATCATTACGAGCCAGAATTTCATTCATTTCTGCATCATCAAGTTCTTCATCATCTTCATTGTCTTTATCCTTTTCTTCCTCTAAAAGTCTTTTAAGGAAAGCTTCTTGCTCTTCTGCACTTGATTTATTATCAAATTTACCAGCTTGAATAACTTTACCATCAATATCTAATTTTTTATGAGCTCTTTCTAAAATAACTTCTTCAACAGATTCTGATGTAATTAAACGTAAAATACGAACTTCATTCTTTTGACCAATACGATGAGCACGATCTTGAGCTTGTAAATCTTGATGTGGATTCCAATCAGTATCAAAAATAATAACAGTATCAGCAGTTTGTAAATTTAGACCTAAACCACCAGCTCTCGTTGAAAGTAAAAAGCAAAAATAATCACTATCTTCAGCATTAAATTCTTTTAACATTGTTTGTCTATCATCTGCTTTTGTTGAACCATCAAGTCTCATATATTTTAAATCACGGAATCTTAAATAATCTTCCATTATATCCATAACTTGTGTCATTTGAAAGAAAATTAAAACACGATGTCCACTCCTTTTAAATTTTGGTAAAATTCTATCTAATAATTCAAATTTACCTGATGATCTCCAAATTAAATCAGTTGTACTTTTATCAGGATTAACAACATTTTCAACTTCTTCAAAAACAAAAGGATGATTACAAGCTTTACGAAGTTGCATAATTTTATTATTTAAACCTTTAAGACCAGATTTTGTTGCACCAACTGCACCTGTACCAACGAAAAGGGCATTATGTGAAAGTAATTGTTTATAAACTCTTGATTGTAAACCTGATAATTTACATTTTAAAACTTTTTCAACTTTATCAGGTAAATCTTTTGCAACATCTTTTTTCAGACGACGTAATAAGAAAGGTCTTAAAACTTTATGTAATCTTCTAATAATTAATAAAGATTCTTCTTCACTTAATTCTAATTTTTCTTGATGTCCTGTATTTGCAAATGGTGTATTAAACCATTCATCAAAACTTTTAACAGAATTGAAAACTTTTGGTAAAATAAAATTTAATAAAGCCCATAATTCAGGTAAATTATTTTGTAATGGAGTACCAGTTAAAATTAATCTATTTCTTGTATGATAATAAACTGTTAAAGTTTGAAAAAGTTTTGAACTAGCATTTTTTAATCTATGACCTTCATCGATTAACATATGAGCCCATTTAAATTTACTCAACATTGGACGATCACGTATAACATATTCATAAGTTGTTAATAAAACTTGGAAATCACCTAATCTAATTTGATATTGTAATTCTTTACGTTGTTGTTGAGTACCTTTATAAACAATAGTTTTCAAAGTTGGAGCCCAACGTTCAAATTCTAAAGTCCAATTTGTAATTGTTGAAAGTGGTACAATAATTAAAAATTTACCATTTTCTTTCTTTTTTTCAATTAAATAAGTAATTAAACCAATAGATTGAATTGTTTTACCTAAACCCATTTCATCTGCTAAAATACCATTTAAATGATTATTATATAATGAAACCATCCATTCTAAACCTTTAATTTGATATTCTTTTAAATTACCACCAACCAACATATCTGGTTGTTTTTCAACAGGTTCTTTAATTTTATGAGCAACTTCATAATAATCAATTTTTTCACGTTTTTCTTCATCATTTTCTGGAATTAAATCAATTTTATCTAAATCATCTTTTGCAACTTGAGTTAAAACTTTACTTTCTTGTTGTTGAACTTTAACAGCATTTGCTAAAGTATCAAGGAATGAATTTGTTTGTTTAAGTAAATGAGTAATACGTTTATCTTTTGTTTGATCTAATAATTTAATATAAGCTTCTTCATCATTTGCCTTTAAAGCTTGTAATCTTTGTTTTGCATTTCTTTCAAATTTTTTAGATTCATCACGTTCACATTGTTGATGAAATTGATAAATTGATTTACCTAATTGAAAACGTTTCATTTGTTTTTCAGCAATTAAATTTTGAGATTTTGTTGCAAATTCAATAATTTTTTTAACTTTTTCATTATGAATTGATTCAATTAATTTTTTCCTTTCTTCTAATTGTTGTTGTTGTAATTTTTCAGCTAATTTAGCAGTTTGTACAACTTTTTGCTTTGGATGAACACAATAAGTTCTTTTCCAAGTTTTAAAAACTGAATAATTATTTAAATTTTCATCATGATAAATTGTATTAGTTGAAGCTTTAATTAATAAATGATTCCTTAATTGTTTTTGTAATGGTAATAATTTTAAACCTTTTAATTCAATCAAAGCATCAATTTTAAATTGATCAACATTATCAAGTATTTTATCATTTGAAAATTTTAAATCATTTTCAAATTTTGAAAAATCATAACAACCTAAATTTATTGGTAAATTTTCTAATTCTTTAATTCTAGTATCAATTTTAAGTTTAATAGAATCTTCCATTTCAGGTAAACCAACACTGTTAAAATTTGGATCAACAGTTGGTTTATTGGGTATAATACCCAACATTTCAGCTTTTACATCATAATCATCCATTGGTAATAAAATTTTTTCATTACTATTGTTATTATTAGTTTCATTATTATCTTTATTATTATTATTATTATTATTATTATTATCACTATTATCATCATCAATAATTTTATTTATTGAATTGGTTATATCAGAATTACCAGATTTTAAATATTCTAAATGTAATTCAGTTGGTAAGTCTAAATCTTTTGATAATAATTGTAAACCTAATAATTGATCTTTTAATAAATTTAAATCAACAGATTCAGTATTTGAAGACCATGAGTTTTCTAAATTTTTAGAATTTATCTTTGAATTTTTATATTTTTTATCAACAGATTTTAAAATATTCAAAATTGATAATTTCTCAAGTGGATTTACATTAGCCTTTTCTAATTTTTGAAAATGATCAAGTAAAATTTCCACATCTTTACGTGATTGTGGGAATGGAATTTTAGGCAATTCTATTTTTGTTTGATCATTAGATTCTAATGAGTTATTTATAACAGAATCCTTTGAAAGTGGATTCATACCATTGTTAACATTATTTAAAGTTTCAGGTTTGATCGAAACGTTATTTAAAGTTGAAATTGATGGATTATTATTAGAAATAATAACATTTTCATTCATATTATTCAAACCTGATGTCATGATAATTACCTTGTTGTACAATCAGTATTCAATTAAAACAAAGTAAACAAAATAAACAGACTAAGTAACTAAATAATGAAAAAGATAATAATAATAATAATAAAAATACTGAAAAAAAAGAGACTAGAAAAACAATAACAATAAAGATAACCAAAAAAAAAAGCAAAAAAAACAAAAAAAAACAGAGCCACCAAATTAAAATCAAAATAGACTTTAAAAAAGTAAGAAATACAACTTCAACACGTAAAAGAGAAGGCAAAAAAAAAAATCGCGAATTTGCCACTCCACTTTTAGGATGAAAAGAAAGAAAGAAAAAAAAGAAAAAAAAAAAATCTTTTTGGTGTACGGATTTCTCAAAATCTAAAAATCAAATTTGGATCAATTTGATGTGATGAAGAAAGTTGAGGTTTTTGAGTATATTTGTTCTGCATTATTTGTCTTATAGTTTGCAATAGACTTAAATAAGTATATTGTTGATTTGGTTGTAGGCTAGACATTGCAGATAAAAATGCCCAACTCATTGCACCTGTAAAATTACCTGCTTCATTGGCATCTGCACTAGTTTGATCATCTTTACATCCTGAAAACATTATAACATCAGCTGGTGACATTTTAGCCTGTTTAATTGCTTCAATTTTACCTTTATCTTTATAATTTGAAACTTTATTAAAAATAGATTTTGCACCTTGAAACATCATACCCGTATTCTTAGTTGCATATCCCATTAAAATTTCTAATCCATCACTTGAACTATCTTTCCAAATATTATATTCTTTTAGTCCACCATCTTGTGCTCTATATGTAAATGGTAAATCTAATGCTGATCCACTATGGCATGAATCAAATATTGATGTTAGTCTACATCCAGGTGGTAATGGTTTAACCATTATATCATGCATTATATCATCAATAATTGATCCTGTTTGTTGAAAATCAACTGGATAAATACATTGATCAAATCCATCAATTTCATCACCATCTAAATCCTTTTCTTCACCTCCATGACCTGAATAATGGAAAAATAATGAATCTCCTGATGATGCACCTTGAACTAACCATTGCATTGCTCTAATTATATTATTCCTTGTTGGTATATTCATCATATTATTACTATCATCTGTTAAAATAACCATATCATCAGGTCTATATCCACCAAATTCAATTAAAAATCTTTCCATATTTCTAACATCATTAATACATCCACGAAGTTGATTATTGGTTCCAATATAATTAATTCCAATCAGTAATGCTTTCCTTTTACCATTTAATGATGAAAGTTCAAAATTATTTATAATATTAGTACCTTGAATTGGTTGTGATTGCATTACCCTACTCCCCTGATATGTATTTGATGATGATGGTGGCGGTCCCATTGGTGCTTGATATCCATTTGAAAAAGATGGTGGTGGTCCTATTGGTGCTTGATATCCATTTGATGATGATGATGGTGGTGGCCCCATTGGTGGCCTATAATTTTGTCCATTGTTCCACATATTTAATTGTTTAATCTGTATATATTCTGCAATGTTTTCACTTTATATTTCTCTTCTCTATATTCAAAAATAATGATAGTGACAATAATAATTTAATTATACTTATAATAATAATCAGTGTATGTCTTGACGTTTATGATATTTAGCGAATTATGCCACTTTTTTGTTTTCCATTATAATTATACTTTTTAAATATTTATTCTTTTCGGTATCGAACTTTCAACCAAACCAGATTTTTATATGCAACAATTTTACGACACATTGGACATTTACCACGACGCCCACCCGGCCCACTTCCACCATTTCCTGGTTCTCTTGATGATGCAAGCGCTCGATATATACAAACAGCACAGAATACATGTCCACAGGCAGCTGCAACTGCATCAGTTATAGAATCCATACAAATAGCACATGTGACATCTTTTAACGTTTTACCCTGTATTTTTGTTGAAATATTTGCTTGTCCTTGTAGGTTTTCCTCATTTTTTTCTTTAATTTGTGTTAAAAGTTGATTTGTACTCGGAGCTGGTTTCCCATCTAACATTATTACACCATCTGAATCATTAGAATCATCTGAATCTATAGTTTCAGCATTGAAAACATCCATTTCTGTTTCTTCTTCTTGTAGTTCTTGTCTTTCTCTTCCGCCTTCTCTTTGAACCACATTCCCTCGTCGACTATACCAATCGCCAATGAGTTCAACCGAAACACTCGGATTCTGCACGTTTATAGATGGTGAGTTCCTTTCATCACTATCTTGTAAATCATCATTTATAACCAAACTTGGGGTATCTCTAGCAGTAACTATCTCCACATCAGAATAACTATCATTATTGTCATCGCCTGTAACATTACGATTATTACTATAATTATCAGATCGTCGTACTTGCACATTCTGTTGATTTAAAAAAAGAATATCATCATCGTCTGTTACTGTATCCACGTTATCAACATTTATTGATACGTTAACATCATTATTGTTATTGTTATTGTTATTGTTATTGTTATTGTTATTGTTATTGTTATTGTTATTGTTATTGTTATTGTTATTGTTATTGTTATTGTTATTGTTATTGTTATTGTTATTGTTATTGTTATTGTTATTGTTATTGTTATTATCTAATAGGTCGGATCCATCAGCTATATTTGATACTTCAACTGAAACATCAGCTTTATCACCTGAAGTTGTACCTACTAAATTTTCTGGTCCTTTCTCATTTCTTCTATTTTTGTATCGAAATAATTCCTCGTCATTATTAACATCACTTTCTTCAGTCGTATCATCTATCTCACCCATATCCAAGCGTCTGCCCAATGTTTGCCTTTTTCTGTGTTCATTTTCATCAGGACTGTTTAATCTTTTCATATTGAAGTTGTAAGTAGTCAAAGATTAATATGTAAATGTAAATATGTTAGATTGAATATACGATATACAATATTTAAAAAATTAAGAAAGAATAGATGCAAAAATTCTAATTTGCAAGATGTTTTGAAACAATCAACCATATGCGCTGCTATCTACCACAACAGCATATACACTATAAACATGAATAAAAGTAAAAGTAATAGTAAGAGTAAAAGTAAAATTAAAGTTATATGGAATTAAAAAATGGGACGACAAAACTATAACAGTTATAAGCTATAAAAACGAAAACGACAATAAAAACTTTCAATCGTGTGTAATAATAATATAAAATTATAAAATTAAGTTAGTTATAAAAATCTACTAATCAAGAAAGCCAAAATAATGAAAATAATTGCGATCAAATAAATATTTGTTTCACTTGTAGTTGACTTTTTAGTTTCTGTACTTGCAGTTGGTGGTGCAACATGAGCTGATTCTTTTGATTCTTTATTTTCATCAGATTCAAAGGTTCTTTGTTTTGCATCCGTTATGTTTGTTGTGGCACTTGTTGTTGAGATATTTTTAATTGGTGTTTCAATAGCATGTATTGGTTCTGATTGTTTCTCTATATTTGATATTGGAGTTACAATTGGAACATTTTGAATTGAATGTGAAGATATATTAGATTTATCCTCTTCATGGATTGTATTCATAGGATTATCATAAGAAAATAAAACTTTTAACTTAACATCAGTTGATCTACCACCTGCCAATTCTTCTAATTTTGACCAATTTGAAGATACATTTTTTGAGTCAACATCTTCTGAACATGGTAATGAAACAAATAAAAATTTATCTTTACATTTATAGCCTAAAGATGGTTCATCTTTTAAACCTTGAAATATAATTGTAACATCAGATGATTCACCTGGTTTTAAAACACCACTATTTGGACGAACACAATATAATTTTGGTGCTGTTGTTTTAACTTTGAATGCCATCAATGTTGTTGTGTCATTTTTAACATGAACCAATTGAGTTTGTTGAGTATTTTGAAATGGTGCTAAATTGAGAATAATGAATGAAAAATTAAAATGTGGTTATTCATTTATCAATGTTAGTATCAGATATGATTAGAAGAACATAAAATTTGCATAAAAAAATAAAAAATAAACAAACAAATTTTAAAAAAAAAGAAAAAGATGACAAATAAATGTCAAAAAAATGCCAAATATAAACCACATACCATGTAATTCAACTAATTTAGGAGAAACCAACATTGTTACAAATTGGAAATAATAATAGTATCAATAACAATCGTGCTCAATTGAGTTAAGACAATCTCTCGAATGTTTCTAAAAATGTAACATCATGACCTATATAAATTGACGACAAAGCGACATCATCCTGTAGAGAGACTACTTGTATTGAACAGCCCAAAGAGAGAGGAAAAGAGCGAAAAAATAAGAAAAACAAAAAAATAGAAAAAATTCCAGCAGTCGATCGGCGCACTACGTAATATATATTTTTTTTTTGCCTTTTTTGGCTGATCGTTTTTTTTTTCTTACAGTATCAATTAATCTTGTGTAGATAGCTACGTATATGTGTATATTATAAGAATATTCATTTATGATTACAATTAAAACAATAAAACAATAAAACAATAAAACGAGAAAAAATCATTATAAAACTATTTAAAAATGGACATAGATATGGCTATCAC
Source organism: Pichia sporocuriosa (assembly GCA_030574275.1). Taxonomy (NCBI): domain Eukaryota; kingdom Fungi; phylum Ascomycota; class Pichiomycetes; order Pichiales; family Pichiaceae; genus Pichia; species Pichia sporocuriosa. The sequence continues at coordinate 67,104 of JAJMES010000206.1, forward strand.
GCCAACAACATCATACTCAGAATTAGAGAACACCGATACAGATAACAATGAAATACCATTTAATAAAAATAGCAGTAATAACATTAACAATAAAGATAATTTTTTGAGTTTAAGAAACAGAACAGATTCATTAATAAGTGTTGATACGACATATACTGTTAGGACAAATGTTGAACAAACTTATTTGCCAAATAATCCACATCTGAATTTTCAAAGGAATCGTCAAAACTCATTGGCATCGATTTCTTCATCTGTGTTCTCTGAGATGCCAGCACCTGAAATGGAAAACTATCAATTTACTAGTAATTTTGATGATGAATTATATGGATATTATATATCTTATTCACAACAACCAAATATAACACCATTTGATATACGTTTCCCACCATCAGGAATTTTGTCTTTGATTTCTAAATCATTCTTAGAAATTTTATTATCTGATGATAATAAAAATAGGACTAATGATTATAAAATATTAATAGATTCACGTCCTGATGTTAATTTGGATTTATTATCAGAATCAAATAGACATGCATGCTTAGCTGTTATTAGATTACGTCTAATTAAACTGTGTAATATGAATTTAAATTCAAATGATGATCAATTCATGTATAATGATCAATTACCAATTTCTAGGACAAATTCAATAGCTTCTGCAATATCCTTTAGTGATCGTGTGCTTCCAAATATGTCATTAGGTAATAATAATAATAGTGGTAGTAATGATCAAAATTATCAACAAATACCGCCACCAATGGCACACAGACCATCATGGTTACACATGCCAAACTTATCGACAGCAAATAATCAAATGAATCATTTGATAACATCTTCAACAGATTCATTGATTGATCGTGTACAATTAAACAACAACAACAACAACAATAATAATAATTCCCTTGCTCCATCTTACAATACCCTTGATGGAGATAATAATGAGTCATTTATTTTTTCCAATCAACAAACTTCTTTCCCACTACAACAAAGTTCAAGTCAATTAAATTCTAATACAAATAGTAAACGTGAAAGACCAACATTGAATTTACATATGCCACCACTAACACAGGCTCGTTCACACAGCCATTCACACCAACTTCATCATTTACCAAGACCTATGTTTTCTACAGGTCCAGTTACACCTGGTACACCTGGTACGCCAAATACACCGCTTAGAAATCCACGTGGTCTAAGATCTACATCTCTATCTAATAATTCTGGTTCTACATACTTTAATATGCAAAATTTAAATGTTTCAAATTCTTCTACACTATTGTCAAATATTAATTCTAATAATACTACTAATAATAACAATAATAATATTAACCGTGGTCCCTATAATCCAGCATCAGGCCATTTACAAACACCAAATAATAATTTCCAATCTCCAATTGATTTACAGTCCCCATTTGAACAGGCTTTCCCATCACCGTTAGGAGTACCATCTGGTGAACATAATATTAACACTTATGCATCAATTGGTAATGTTCTCAATAATAATAATAATAATAATACTGCTACTACTACTACTACTACTACTACTACGACTAGTAATGGTACAACTACTCCGAATACTACTATTACAAATTCTGACTTGTACAATGCAACTGCAGCTCGTAAAAGAGACAGTCTCAAACTAAAGAGAGGCCTCAATTGAAGATACTTTTATAATTGAATATTTACCTATGTATTAAACTATGTAATTAATAATAAATAACGTTAATAATAGATAATGTTGCTGAAATCATTATTAATAAAGAAACGAGAAGAAAACAAAAAAATTACATAATCGCTGGAGCAATGCTGCCCGTGATCAATCGGTTAGCATGAAATTATTATGATTTTTGGTCTCTGCTGTCACTTGATAGTTTTCTAGCCTTCTGAATTTCTCTGTTATCTTTTCTGAGCATTTATACTTTCCGTTTTTTTTTTTTTCTTTTCCCTTCATGTTTGTTCATTTTTTTTTTAACTTTTGATTGTAATTACAATTTTTATATATCTTACGTCAATTTCAAAGACAAAGAAGAAATCTTTATTTTATTTTAAAAATGTCATCACCTGTTCAATTATCAGCTTGGAAAGAATTACAAGAACTATACGAATCAAAGGGTAAAACATTCTCAACCAGAGATGCTTTCTCCAACGATAATGACAGATTTGACAAATTTTCACATACTTTTACAAATTATGATGGTTCAAAAATCTTATTTGATTACTCAAAGAACTTAATTGATGAGTCAATATTGTCTACTCTTTTCAAACTTGCAAAGGAGGCAAATGTTGAAAAATTAAGAGATGAAATGTTTATTGGTGATCATATCAACAATACAGAAAACAGAGCTGTTTATCATGTTGCTTTAAGAAATAGAGCAAATAAGCCAATGTATGTAGATGGTGTCAATGTTGCTCCAGAAGTTGATTCTGTTTTAAAACATATGAAAGAATTTTCAGATTCTGTTAGATCAGGTGAATGGAAAGGTTATACTGGTAAAAAAATTGAAAATGTTGTTAACATTGGTATTGGTGGTTCAGATTTAGGTCCAGTTATGGTCACTGAAGCTTTAAAACCTTATGCCCATGAATCAATCAAAGTTCATTTTGTTTCAAATGTTGATGGTACTCATATTGCTGAAACTTTAAAATTATGTGATCCAGAAACCACTCTTTTCTTAATTGCGTCAAAAACTTTTACAACTGCTGAAACTATTGCCAATGCAAACAGTGCAAAGAATTGGTTTTTACAATATGTTGATAAATCTCATATCGCAAAACATTTCGTTGCATTATCTACTAATGCAGAAGAAGTTGCTAAATTTGGAATTGATACAAAAAATATGTTTGGATTTGAAAATTGGGTTGGTGGTAGATATTCTGTTTGGTCAGCAATTGGTTTATCAGTTTGTATATATGTCGGTTATGAAAATTTTGACAATTTCCTTAAGGGTGCTCAAGCTGTCGATGAACATTTCACTTCAACTCCAATTGAGAAGAACATTCCTTTCATTGGTGGTTTACTAACCATTTGGTACAATAATTTCTTTAAGGCTCAAACTAAATTAGTTGCACCATTTGATCAATACATGCATAGATTCCCAGCTTATTTACAACAATTATCAATGGAATCTAATGGTAAATCTGTTTCAAAGGATTCCCATTTTGTTAATTATGAAACTGGCGTTGTTTTATTTGGTGAACCAACTACCAATGCTCAACATTCTTTCTTTCAATTAGTTCACCAAGGTACAAAGTTGATCCCAGCAGACTTTATCTTAGCAGCTCAATCTCATAACCCAATTGAAAATAATAAACATCAACGTATGCTTGCCTCAAATTATTTTGCTCAAGCTGAGTCATTAATGTTGGGTAAAACTAAAGCTCAAGTTGAAGCTGAAGGTGTCAATGAATCATTAGTTCCACACAAAATGTTCTCTGGTAACAGACCAACAACCTCAATCCTTGCGCAAAAAATTACTCCTGCTACTCTAGGTTCTTTAATTGCATATTATGAACATGTTACATTTGTTGAAGGTGCTATTTGGGGTATTAATTCATTTGACCAATGGGGTGTCGAATTAGGTAAAGTTTTAGCTAAGGTTATTTTGAAAGAATTGGAAACCGACGGTGCAGTTTCTGCTCATGATTCAAGTACTAGAGGTTTAATCAATCAATTCAAGGACTGGGCATAACTTTTCCTGCACAGAAAAAAAAAAAAAAAACAAGTTTTAATTTAAAACACGGTATTGATCTTTAATTTATATATTTTTATTGTTTATGATTTATAATGTATTTTTCCTTTACAACTAATGTAATTAATTTACTTTAAATTTTTTTTACTGGACAGGAATACAGTTAGTCTTTTCCAGCCTTAGACTACCAACATGGAAAAGGAAACGTCCTCAACAAAAGCAAAATACAAATGCGTGTCGCATCAGTACCAAATAGGCAATGTATACGAGAATCTCAAATTATTTAAAAAATAAAAAACGGCAGAAAATGGAAAAATTAGAGAAGAAAAGAAAAAATTGTGCAGAAGAGCACGGCCGGGCTGGGGCAGGGCACTGATTCTTTTTGTTTCTGGTTGCTCTGTTTGTGGGAGCACTGCAAGATATTACCCGACTGCGTTACTGGGGAAAAAAAAACTTTGCCGGCCAAAGACTTTTGCTGTTGCCTGTTGAGGGGATGGTGAATTGGCAGAGTTTTTGGGTAATAATATGCAAGATTTGCAGGGGGTTGACGCGAGGGACTGAAACATGTTGATGATTTCACTCCCTGGATAGGTTAAATTCGTTACTGCTGTTTAGTTTTTCCTTTTAATTACACTTTCAATTTATCGACTGTACAGAAACAACCACTACGGATACTCTCTGTACGAAAATGTTTTCTGGTGATAATCTTGACGAATTTAATGATGTTTCAAAAGGATATTATCATAACAAGCGTCAAACACGTTATTCGATAAATTCAAATACTGGTTGGAAAAAGCTCTTGTGGTTGAAACAACCATATCCTGACAATTACACAGATTCAAGCTTCCTTTCTCAACTGAAGCGAAATTCAACTGTTGTCAAATATTCGTACAGAAAACTTGCTTCGGATTTCTCTTTGATTGTTCTGCATCTGTCTTTGATACTGTCAGTTATTGTCGTATTTTACGGAATTTACAGACTTGATTGGAATTCTTTGAAACCCACGATTTTGAGTACGATTTTAACAGTAGTAGGATTTATTTTTTATGTTGTTAATCTTAATATTAGAAGAAATCGTGAACTCATTGAATTACAACAACTAAAAATCAAACAACTTTATATGTTACCAAATTCCAACAATTTAGGCAATTTAAGGAAATGTGATATCAATGATATAATCGACGATTTTGATTCGATTGATCTTGAAGAATATTTGACTGAACCATCATCTCCTAATTTCTTTGAAACTTTTAAATCATCATTGTTAATCATTCTTTATTTACTTACACTATCACCGGTTCTTAAATCTCTCACAAAATCAACATCTTCTGATTCAATTTGGGCACTTTCTTCATGGCTATGTATTCTGAATGTTATGTTTAACGATTATCAAATTGATTTTCCAAAGCTTTCCAAATCTGAAAAGGAGTTGCATTGGAAAAATGTTTTATTCAATAACTCTTCACGATCACGCTCTTCTCCATCGTCTTCAGTTTCACAATCACGTTCTTCATCAGTTTCATCAATTTTTAATGAACAAAATCAAACAACACATTTAAATCACAAAACTATTAGCACACAGACTGGGAAAATGTCAGATTTTGATTCAAAATCATCTAGAAAATCAAATTTTTCGAATAATATTGCAGTAGCTAATGCAATCGTGCTAGCATCAAGACTTCAATCCAATGCATCTGCTTTTTCTCTTATTTTGTTTACAATTCAAGCTTGCGGTTTATTTCCAATTTTTAACAATTACACACGTCAATGTGGACTTGATGCTTTCCATTATTTTCAGCTTATATCTATTGTATTTACCGTTGATATTTTAGTTTGGTATTTGTTTGGCCTTGGCTGGCTTCTTGTTTGGGTTGCACTTCATTTAATGATTGTTTTTGTTGGTCCTTGGTATTTCCTTGCATTGCAAAAGTATAAAAATGAATTACAAGGCCCATGGGATCCTGCAAAACCTGTTGTCAAGTCTTTTTGAAGTTTAGGTCCAAACTTATTTTAGCGTGGGCTAATAATAATATTCAACCTTTTGTTTAGGCATATTTTTTTTTTTTTTTTTTCATTCATATTATTTTTCTTTCGTTTTTTTTAATTTAACAGTTTTTAATTTTAAAAGTACATAATAAACAAGGCTAAGTTATAAAGAAAAAAAAAGATAAAATAAAAATAATACAGTATAAAAATTTTAACCCATGAATGGACCAGCAGCAAGACATAAGTTTCTTCTTGTAAATCCAACCTTATATACAGGAGTCTTTTTTGTAAAATAAACCCCCATATGATCACTCGATCCATAATTATTAACAACATTTCTTGTTTCATCAGCACCAGTATTGCCGTTTTTCAGATTATCCTGCTTGGATGAAGTAGTAGGGATAAACCTTTCAGGTTGTCCTGTACTAACAGTATCAACAGTTCCACGTTTTGCATCCCAAACACGTACACTACCATCAGCACCACCACTGACCAAGACTTCACCGCCACGACTCCATGCTAAAGAGTGAATACCACCTGAACCATGTCCTCGCATTGTTTTCAATTTACGACCAGATGCAATATCCCAAACATGTATTACACTACCAGTAAAACTTAAGTTTGGATTACTATTATTGTTACTGTTGTTATTGATGTTTGTCTTGGAATTTTTAGAATTACCATTACCACTTCCACTACCTTTAGTATTATCATTAGCATTGTTATCAGTTCTTGATTTTTCGTTTGGATCTTTATTATCGTTCTCTTTACTACTATTGCTATCATTTTGGTCATTTTTTGAATCATCAGATGTATTTTTATTAGATCCTGATAATACACTTCCACCACTTGGTGTAAATCCACCACCAATACTATTAGTCCAACTATTTATACCAAATGAAGTATTTAAATAATTTTCTTCACTTACAGAAGCTGTTGCCAACCAACGTCCATCAGGTGAACAAGCAATATCACTAATAGGTGATGAATGGCCAACAAAAAGTCTAACACTTTCAGCTCTAGCAACATCCCACATGCGAATAGTTTTATCACTTGAACCGGTAAATAAATAAGTTCCATTCGGATGAAATCTAACAATATCAACATCATTTAAATGACCAGCAAATATACGTAATGGGTATATATGATCACAAGACCAAAGCCTTGCTGTTTGATCATGTGAAGCAGTCGCAAAATAATGGCCTAATGGTGAAAATTCAACATCCCAAACAGGCGAACTTGAACCACCAGCACCACCAGCACCACCATGTCCTTTATAAGAAACCAATGCACTATAAGTATCTAAAGACCAAAGTCTAACAGTTGAATCAGCTGATGATGACAATAAATAATGCCCATCAGGTGAAAATGAAAGACCATAAACAGGACCCGAATGACCAATTAATTTTCTATTCGTGTTTGTTGGTAAACCTTGATTTAAATTATCATCAATATCTATATTATAGGGATCATTTTTTAAAATTGAACGTAATGGAGAGCCATCTATACTCCAAAGTTTAATGAATGAATCTTGAAAACCACCTGCAATCATTGTCGCATCTGGATGATATGATAAACTTGTAAGATCGTTATTTGTATTATGGAATGTATACATACAAACCGAAGGTAATAAAGGTTGTGAAATAAATACATGATGATTATTATTATTATTATTATTATTAGCACTATTATTACCAGTATTACTAGCATTAGTATTAATGTTATTATTATTAACATGTGAATATGAAGGTGAAATAAGTTTAATTCTTGCACGGGAATCTTGAATTTCTTGAATGGCTCTCTTTAAATCATAAACCGTCTTTTGGGGTAATGGTAGAGTATCCCTTGCAGGCGAATCTTCATTTTTCGGATCAATTTTAAAATTTTCATTATATTCATCCATTAAAGAAGGTTTAGAATTATCAGATTTCAAATTTTCTGAATTATTGTTATCATTATTATTATTTGAATTTTTAGAATTGTCATCTTTATGTTTTAATTCAGCTTCCAATTCTTTCGTAAATTCATCATCATTTGGATAGGGACCTAATTTTAAAGGCTTTTCATTTTCCAATAAAAATGATGATTTATTCGATTTAAACTTTTCATTGTCATGTTCATGACCAACATTTATCAATTGATATATTTCTGGTATACCTTCCAAATTATCCAAATTGTTATTGGATGAAGTACTAACTTCCAACTGTGTAATAATTTCAAAATTACTATTTAATAGTCTTACTAATATACCACCACCAATTGCTTGATTTTCATTTAGATAACCTAAGATTAAATTTAATGAAGTATTTGATAAATTTAAACGATATTTATTTTTAAGAAACAAAGTTGCATATTTATTTTCATTTAGATGATCAGGTAACGAAATTGTTAATAAATTTTTAATTTCTTGATTATGTGATAAGAGATGGTCAGATTTAAACTTTAAAATGAAATTATGAGCTTCAGTTGTATCGCCTCTTTGAATTAATGAAATATATAAATGAACAAAGAATGGATATAATAATTTTTCAAGTTCAAATTTATACATTTCCAAAGAATTTTCACACCACGATCTATATAAAAGGTAAGCTCTACCAAACATCTTAGGATCTTCATCAAATTGTTTAGATTTTGAAACATTTTGCTTTATAATAAATTGCTGTTGTTGAAATTGTAGATTGGAACGATCAGAAGTTGCAGTTGTTGGCAAATCGTAATTTGAATTTGAGTTTGTCAAATTAAAAGTTTGAGAACCTGGTATTTTTGTAGCTTCAATACGTAATGTTGCTTCGGTTTGATGGTATCCTTTTCTAGTTAGGTATTCTAGAACTAATCGATTCAAATTGAATGGTAAATCTGCATTTGAAGATTGTGTATTCTGTTGGTTAGGTTGCTGATTAGATGTTTGTTGTTTAGAATCGGTTTGGCTTGAATTGACTGTCTCAGAAGGTGTATCTTTTGAGTTTTCTATGTTGTTTCCCGTGGAAGACATGTTAGTGTAGACGCTACGCTAATTTAAAATGATACAGTAAATAATAAATAGGTGTACCACCACATGTACATCCGTATGGCCAATGCTGGCAAAATGAGAAAGTTGAAAAGTCCAACCTAAATAAAATACACAACACAAAAAAAATAAAAAACAGAAAGGCAAAAGTGATTGGCCGACGATAGTCGCTGGTGAACTTTCTACGAAAGTGTCCTCTCTACATGAAATTAGCATGAACAGATTGTATTAGTATTATAGGAAATGTGCTTTTGGTTATCTTTTTTTCCCTTAAATTTATTGGATATTCAAGATTGAGATGCTTTCTAGCCAGATAAGGTTTTGTGAATATCCAGGATAGACATTGAGTTTGATTGTAAATGTGAACGTGTTATATGTTAGGCATTTTTAGCTGTACTTGGTGTTTAAACATCAATCTAAGTATCGATAAAAAAAAAAAAATTATAAAGTGGGATTTTAATTTAGCTTAAAATTAAATATTAATTGGTTCAATTGAAGATGCATAAATAATTAGTGTTCATTTATTTCTGCGATTGAAAAAATGGATATATCTTTTTGCTTCTTTTTTTTGTTCAATGTACTTTATTTTATATATTTACAAATTTAAAATGTTGAAATATATATATGTATATACAAATATTTGAAAAGAGAATTTTTTGCAGACTTTATAAAAGTTCTTGTCTTAAAAATGTTGAGTGAACGAAAATACCAATAAAAGAATAGTTTAACAATTTCAATAACCTCATTGTTTACCTTCGGAAACAAATTTGAAATACTTTTCAGCAGAGTTCTTTCTCCATCTTTTACCGTAAATAATAACAATGAATGCAGAAGCACAACTTGCCATGACAAGCATACCCCAGAAAAAGAATAACCAACCATATCCAACAGCTGTAAGGAATTCTTGACATGAATAACTTGCGGCAAAGTTGATACAAGCATTGCAGATTGCAAGCACAACAACCAATTCACTTGAAATACCTCTAAAGCAATCCATTGCATATGAAGTTGCAATTGAACATGCAGAAACTTGTTGGGCGGTCATGAGACCAAGACCAACAGAAACAACAATCCATTTGTCACCTAATTGTGCACCCCAACCAAACATCATATATCCAGCAGCAGCAAAGCAGAATGGGAGAATCATTGTATATAATCTCATTTCTGGCTCTTTAATACCATTATTCTTTTTTGCAAGATAAATAACAACGTAATCACTCAAAAAACCACAGAACCAACTTATAATACTTCCAATCAATGCACCTAAACACATAAGCCCAGTTGTAGTTGTAGAATAATTATATGGTGCATCCATTAAAATTTCAGCAACTGTACTGAATATAAGCATACCAGCAGTTGGCCCGAAACCAAACATGAGACCAGCAAAAAAAATATTTGGAAATGTAAATAAAATGAATGGACGACGGAAATATTGCCAATATGTTGTTTTATCCTCTGGAAAGTAAACCCACCATTTTAAAACACCCTGCCAATATGTCATTCCTGGAAAGTCAGTAACTTTAGGGTGATTATACTCGACATCATCGTTAGATTCAACATTATCATTAGATTCCACTATAATATTTTGCTTTTCTGAAGAAGTTATCTCGGTAGAAATAGTTGATTTAATAGATTTAACATATTCTGTATGTTCTGCTCTTTCAAATAAAAATCTAGGGAATAACGTCTCTTGGAATGTAAAAATAAATAATCCAAGAATAAATGCATCTACAATAGCCACAAGGTATTGTGACCATCTCCAGCCAATTGTAGCAGCAATATTACCACCTGCAACTAAACCGATAACAGCACCAATTTCTTGAAAAAATAAATACACGGCAAGAGCTCTACCTCTTTCATGAACGTGAAAAGAATCAAAAATTTCTAATTGAATCATTGCTTCATAACCAGCAACTCCAATACCATCCAATATCATTGCCAAAAACCACTGTGCTGTACCATTACATTTACCAATCCAAATCATAGAAGTAAGAGCAATTAATGTTGTTGCAATGAATACTGGTCTACGACCAAGTTTCATTGACATTGGAATCCATAGCGTATTAACGAATCCTAAAAGTAACCAGTTTAATGCACTACCACCATTCATGTTATCCATATTAACGCCAATATCTTCAGAAACTTGGGTCCACGCTGCACCTAATGTATTTTGACCAAATGCGAAAGTACATGCATAAAGAGACACAACAAACAATTGCCAATATCTTTTGAATTTTGGCCAACTCAATGGATCAGCTTTACAGCCAGTAGGGGTTGGAATCAAAATAATTTCTCCATCTTCACCAATATGTTCAGTTTCTTGGCTAACTAAAAGTTCAGTTCCTGGAATACCATCAATAAAATTTTCTCTCTCCATAGTGTATAGCCTAAAACACAATTGCTTAATATATTCAAGAAAAAACTGAAAAAAAAATAAGAAGCTGTTGAAGGAAGTGTCTAAAAATAAATTTACGAGCCGGATTTTTCATTTATATGGAAAACCAAAATTATGTTCATTAAAAGGTATTCATTTTTCAAACGAAATGATTCTCTTATCAACAATTATAAATTTATCTTATCTTACCCTTTAGTTTTGCAAGATAAGATTCTTCAATTTTATCCACTGATATCTTATACTTTTCATCGGAATTCCCGAGGATAAGATTATGATAAGCTTAACACATAAGAAAAAACCATAAAAAATACAATAAACTAATAGTTAACAATATACACTTTGAAAAAAGGATAATAATAATCATTGGCGGCGATATTGATGCTCGCGTCATCATATTATCAAGAGCGGAAGTGGATTCCTGAGGATGATTCCTGTCAATATGTGGATGGAATTATCAATCAACACCTACTACAAATGGATTTAATTGCCGAAATTCTAACCGTATGCGTTTTGTTCAACCGAAGTACCGGTAAAGATTATGGAAAGAAACAGATCGTCTTTAAGCAGGAACTCTAATGGTGGAATTCTGGCAAACCAATGTGTCATTCTTGACATTATACTTACCAGACGTGAGTTCACTACTGAAAGACATCTTGTAAAATAGAATCTTTGAGAATATAGAATCACTATAGGATTAGAATATTAAGAAGATACTCTTAAGATAAAAAAACTTAAGATCTGAACTGTATTGAACAAGGCTTAAGATATTAACAAATATTAAGTTCTTTTATTGTTTTAATTGTTCCAGTTGTTCGTTTCTTTCGGTTGATGTATTACTTTTAAGCGCGTTTGACGTACCGTTTTTATTATTTCAAGCCGCACGAGTTATTCTATGAGTTTATTTTCGGCGTATTCGATTTGTTGCTAAACATAATTCATCTTTTCAAGTCCCAATGCTCCCTTTTCTGAGCCAAGGTACTATAGAAAAGACTATTTTATATGAAGTAGATTGATTATGTGCTGAATAGAAAATGCACTTATCAAACCGCATATTCCACTGTTTAGTACATACGGCTTAACAACCGTTGGATCTATACTTTATCTGACACATCAGTATTTCAATTTTTGATAGCGCAATAAAAAAAATATTTTTACATTGTTCTTCGGGAAATCTTTTCCTTTTCTGGAGAGGGTATATGTTTATGTTACAAAAATTTATTGCTTTGTTTCCTTTTACATTTTTCGATTTCCATTTGAATATGAAATCCCTCAAGCCTCATGTGGAAATACTTTTTTTTTTGTAAATCTTTTTGTTAACTTACCTTTATATGGTGGATAATTAAAGGTCGAATGATTTTTTTTTATTTATTTTTTATTTCAACTCAAAGAAATGGCGGATCTATTTGTGCCGCCAACATGAAGAAAAAGTAAAATATAAAACACCCTAATCGTAGCTGTTTTATCTTTTTTTTTGATTTCATTGAATAATTTATTTAAAATATACTTGAATTATTTAGAGAACTCATAAAATGACAAACTATTTACCAGTTGAAAATCCAAGTAAATCATATTGGCTTACCGCACAAGAAGAAAACTTTAAAAGTTATAGAAGCTCAAGTACTTTACCAAATGAAGTTGATACATTAATAATTGGATCAGGATATGCTGGTACAACGATGGCTTACTATTTACTAAAAGGCGACCCTGAAAATACTTCTTTATTGATGCTAGAAGCAAGAGATATTTGTAGTGGTGCCACGGCCCGTAATGGGGGTCATTTAAAACCTGATCTTTATATGGCTTATGATTCTTTCAAAAATAAATACGGCGAAAAAGATGCTGCTAGTATTTTCAATTTTGAGTTTGACCATGTAAAGGAAATGAAGGAATTAATTGAAAAGGAAAATATTGATTGTGATTTTATTTTAACCAGAGCTTGTGATGTTCATTTTGAAAAAAACGTAGCAGAGAAAGCAAAGAGAAATTACAAAGAAATAATGAAGAATCCATTTATTAAATATAAAAATGACTTGCAAATTAATTATGGTGAAAATGCCAAAACCATTTCAAAGGTTGAAAAATCATCTGTTTGCTTAACATATACCGCTGGTCATGTTTGGGTTTATAAGTTAATTATTGCACTTCTCAAATCGAGTATTGCTAAAGGTTTACAGGTCCATGCAAACACACCAGTTTTAAGGACTAAGAAACTTGAAAATGGTAAGTATTTAGTTCATACCAATAGAGGTGAGGTCATTTGTAAAAAAATGATTATTGCAACAAATGCATACACTGCATCAGTTGAACCACAATTTGAAAACAAAATTATTCCAATTAAAGGTGTTTGTACTAGAATTACTGCTGCCAATCCCGAAGAACGTACTCCTCATTTAACAAATACATATGCATTAAGATATTCCAATGATGCTTTTGACTACTTAATAAATAGACCTGATGGATCAGTTATAGTTGGTGGTGCTAAAACAGTTTTATTTGATCAAAAGGATAGTTTTTATAATGTGGTCGATGATAGCACACAAATTCCAGGCACCAAAGAATATTTCACAAATTATATGAAAGGTAGATACTATACTTGGAAAAATTTTGATGAAAAATTAGATATGATATGGACAGGTATTTTAGGATTTTCAAATGATGCACTTCCATATGTTGGAGAGATACCTGGAGACAAGAATAAATTCATTATTGCAGGATTCCATGGTCATGGTATGCCTAGAGTCTTACTTTCTTCTAAAGCATTAGCCAAAGTAATCAATAAAGAAACAGAAAATTTAGACATTCCAGCACCATTCAAGATTACAAAAACCCGTATGGAAAACACTGAAAATGTAGTGCTAGATTCTATTTCCCCAATATCAGTCAAGGCTAAGTTTTGATGGGTTAAGATTTTTATTGATTGATAAGGAATAAAAATAAGCTTAATAGACTTTTTGAATTATAAGTAATGTTTACTATGTATATATGTGTAATGGTAAGAATTCTTCTTAACTCAAACGGCTTCAGGAGCATTAAAAATGTACATATAGTCCATAGCAGAAGATATAGTACCTTTTATTGTTTATGTTACTTGGTTATCAAGTATGAATGAGTCATTTATGTACACTCGCTTTTTGGAGTATTAAAGAACCACGTGTAGAGAAACAGCCATATCAATTATTACATTATGATTATCTTGCTAAATATATCCCTAAAATACAACACTCTTTTGAAAAAACCGCCGACGTTCTTAATCTATCCAAAGCATTTAGTCAAAACCAAAAATTCATTGGTACATTTAGTTTTACATATCTTTTAGGAAATACAATTCTTACTCTATTTGTACTAAGTCTAGAGCCATGACTCACATAACATTCAGTGTTGCAACTTCGTTAGGTTTACTGGATGAAATTATCTTCATTATTGATAATGTGATTCAATATCTATATTAAAATTTGATGGACATCTACAAATATTTAAAGTATTACATATTACCTGCAACTATAATGATAATAGTTAACGGATGATTCCCAATTTGTCCACAATGTAAGGTTTCATCTTAAACCCACATATTTCTCAATCACTGATATCTAGAGCGTCGATAGTCGGATACGAATAAGACCCCTCTCCCCCCCTCCCCACCATCATGGCATATATCGCAGAATTATCTATTCATTACCCGGCTTATTGATACAGCGGGCTATTATTGATAAGCGACTCCACGCGAAGAACAGATGCATTTATCAGTTTGCTATCATTTTTCAGTTTTAATTTTTAATTTTTGATTTTTGATTCTTTTGGCAATTTATTTGCTGTTTTAATTAATCAATCTGAACAGATATTCCCAAGTTTTGATTTCTTTCTTTCTTTCTTTCTTTCTTCTTCTTTTCATTTCTTATACTGATATATTTATTCATTAGTATTTTTCTTTATTCAATTTGATTTTTTTATCTTATTATATTATTATATCTGTTAATATATAATGGGAGCTGTTTATAATTCATTAGTGACTGCAGGTTCTTTAGTATCCATTACCTCATGCTGTTTCTTTCTTGGTATTTTATACTCTAATTGGCCATATAGTTATTACCTTTTATGGTCAAGTACATTAGAAGGTGAACAAGAGAGAGTTACCAAGTTAATCCTTGATCATTATCTTAATTGGTTAGAAATCCCAAAATATATTCCATACACAATGTATGGTGTTATTTTATTCGGATTTTTAGGCTTTGCAATTAAAATTTTCAATCCATCTGAAGATGTCAAATATTTTGAATATGGATCATTCCTTGTTTATGTTATTTCAGTTTGTTGTTATATTTCAAATGTTAGATTTGGTGTCTATTCAGCTCAAGCAAGAGAATGGGGTGATGTTGATGAATTTACTGGTTTATCAGTTATTGCTGCAAGTGAAGTGATTATTGTATTTTTACTTTTAGGTATTGTTGTTATTCAATTAGGGTTATTCTACGCAAGATACGAAGATGATAGAGTTAAGACAGAATTTTTAATCGAAGAATTAAGGACTAAATTAGCCGAGGCAGAAAAATCTCAATCTCCTACAACCAAAGAATCAAGTGCAACAAGTTCTGGTTCATCCAAGGGTGAAACCGCTAAATCAGTTGGTAAAACCAAAAAGAAATAAATGGACTTTGCAATATACCTATTTTCTTCCCTCCCCCCCCAAATATACACCCAATCTATGTAATTTTTGTGTAATGAAATAATAAAATGAAGAGTTGGAAATTGAATGCCGTAATTACGATAAGAAAAAAAATAAAATAGGGCGCAAATTTTGTGAGGCAATAAGTAATTTTTTCACCCCCTAATGGAATGAATAAGCGATTCACGTGATTACCAAAGGCTCCAACAGGGTCGTAATCTTGTTCACGAGGACGACACACTACATGAAATACACAATACAGAAGGAATCATTGCTTATTCGTTTACTAATTATATTGATTCCACCCCCCCCTTATTGTAGTTGCGACAGCCTGTTACTTTGCAGAGTCGCAGTGAGATGCCGAAAATGGCCGACTTTCAAGTGATAAGCAGTCAATTAATTTCTCGGTAGGGTAATAAAAGCCGAATATTTTTTTTTTTTTTTTTACTTTTAATTTTTTTATTTTTATTTATTTTATCCCTTTTTTTTTTAATCTAATCTGTTTTTGCATTTATAACTTGAACGAATGATATTAACAACATGTGTGTAAAAAATAATATTAGCAGTGCACTTAATCAATTACCTCTTGCTGTGAATGAAAATTCATTAATTGCTCACAAACCAACTCCAGTTTCACTTCCATATGATTTGAAACAACTACCTAAAAATATCAATTCTGTTATTTCAAAAGAGCACATTACAAATCAAGTTTTGGAACTTGATACTGTAATATCTGCCACTAGTTCATCAACTGATAACAACAAGAATGCCAATGAAGATCAAATCCTCAAGTTCAAAACTTGGTCACAATCAATTGAACGTCAGCAACCTGGATTTTTCAATAATAGTACACCCGATTACGTAATGAAACCCACAAAGCGCGGAATTTGAAAAGCTGAAGAAAAAGAAAAAGAAAAAAAAAAATTGTTCGCTGAAAGCGGGTTTAGTCATCGATCGATCTCAACTCACTGACATGTTGAGAATTTTGTATATTAAAACAAGCTTATATACCTCATATATTACTATATATTCTTATATAGTATACGTTGTATAATAGAAAAAAAACCCAAGAATAATAAAATGTCTTATACTTTATACTATTCAAGGGATTCTACTCCAGCGTCACTAGCTCAAAATTTAAAAATTGCTATTGCTGCTAATATTTTCAATAAAAGTATTTTCTCTTCTTTGCAGAAAACTGCAACAAATAAAGATGAAATCGATGATGGTTCATTAAGTAATATAAAACACCCTTTATTACTTGATAACAAAACCAAATTTCATTTATTTCATGCAAACACTATTGTCAAATATTTAAAAGCTATTTCAGGTACTTCAACTTCAACATCAAATTTACACGAATTGGTCTATTTACCTATTGAAGCAACTTTGTATGATGCTGTTAAAACAAATTCAATTTCAGTTGAAAGTATTTCAAATTTTGTTTCAAGTTTTTCAACAGTAGATCCTACATCAATTGAACAAATTGTCACCTTTTCATCTATATATCCATTTATTTACAAATCAAATGAAATTTTAGACCAATTCAAGTGGATTAAAGAATTTTCTTCATTACCACAAGTTTATGAAGCTATTAAATTTACTTTATCAAATACCAAGATTGCTAGAGTTACTGAAAAAAATAATGGTACAATTAATATCTTACCAAATCATGAAATTCAAAAGCTCAATGAAAAATTAATTCCAAAGCCTAATGAACGTAATATTTTAATTACATCTGCATTACCTTATGTGAATAACGTTCCACATTTAGGTAATATTGTTGGTTCAGTTCTTTCAGCGGATATTTTTTCACGTTATTGTAAAGATAGAAATTATAATACTTTATTCATTTGCGGTACTGATGAATACGGTACTGCGACTGAAACTAAAGCTTTGGAAGAAAAAGTTTCACCACGTGAGTTGTGTGATAAATATCATAAAATTCATAAAGAAGTTTATGATTGGTTTGATATTGATTTTGATTATTTCGGTCGTACAACCACTGAAAAACAAACTGAAATTGCTCAAGATATTTTTATGAAATTATATAAGAATGATTATTTAGAAGAACAAGTTATGAGGCAATTATATTGTCCTGAACATAAAGGTTATTTAGCTGATAGATATGTTGAAGGTGAATGTCCAAAATGTAACTATGAAGATGCAAGAGGTGATCAATGTGATAAATGTGGTACTTTATTAGATTCATTTGAATTAATCAATCCACGTTGTAAATTAGATAATGCAACACCAATTCCAAAGGACTCCAAACATATTTTCCTTTCATTGGATAAACTAGAACCTGAATTGAAAAAATGGGTTGAAAAGGCAAGTGAAGAAGGTCATTGGTCCAAAAATTCTAAAACAATTACAAATTCTTGGTTGAGGGAAGGTTTGAAACCAAGATGTATTACACGTGATTTAGTTTGGGGTACACCAGTTCCATTGGATGAATTTAAAGATAAAGTTTTATATGTTTGGTTTGATGCGACAATTGGTTATATTTCAATTACTGCTAATTATACCGATGATTGGAAAAAATGGTGGTTAAAGGATGAAAATGATGTTAAATTATATCAATTTATGGGTAAAGATAATGTTCCATTCCATACTGTTGTTTTCCCATCAACTGAAATTGGTACTGGTGATAATTGGAATTTATTATATCATTTGAATACAACTGAATATTTACAATATGAAGGTGGTAAATTTTCAAAATCTAGAGGCGTTGGTGTCTTTGGTAACAATGCAAAAGAAACTGGTATTTCATCATCTGTTTGGAGATATTATTTGGCTTCGATTAGACCTGAAAATCAAGACTCTCAATTTTCATGGTCTGAATTCGTTACAAAGAATAATTCTGAATTATTAGCAAATCTAGGTAATTTCGTCAATAGAATTGTTAAATTTGTCAATGCTAAATATAATGGTGTCATACCAAAATTTGATGTCAAAAATTGTTCAAATTTCATTGTAAAGGCTGAATCTGATATTAATGCAATTTTATCCACTTATATTGACGACATGGAAAATAATAGATTACGTAAAGGTTTAGAAACTGCAATGCAATTAAGTTCTCGTGGTAATTTATTCTTGCAAGAGAACAAATTAGATAATTCAACTTATGAAAATGAACCGGATAAGGCAGATGCAGTTGTTGCAATTGGTATCAATTTAGTTTACATTGTAAGTGCAATTATTGGTCCATATATGCCAAGCGTTAGGGATGAAATTGCAGCAATTTTAAATGCGCCAAAATTAGCAATTCCTGATAAATTTGAAATGTTCATTAAACCAGGTCATTGTATTGGTAAACCAAAGTACTTGTTTGGTAGAATTGATGAAAAGAAAATTGAAGAATGGAGGGGCAAATATGGTGGTGTTCAAAAATGATCAAATATTTATATAGCAAATGTTATTTAGATTTAATTTTATTATCGTATTATGAATAAATTAGTTTTGTAAAAGTGGGGTAAATGAAATACATAAAAAAAAAAGGAGAAAACGATATAAATGATGATACCGGTAGTATAATCTTTCTTGTCTTTTTTCTCGTTTTATTATCATTTTTAACTTTTTTTTAAAATTTCTTTAATTTTTTATATATTTATATAATTATTTAGTACATGAACACCACTTACAAAGTCAAAGAGTTACTGCTTTCTCTTGCCTTTTCACCATATTTCTTAATTCTGATTGCTTGAACAGAAATAAAACCTGAAGCTTCTTGTGGTTCAAAACCAGTTAATTCATCCATTGAAGATTCAGTTGCGTCATATAATTTTTCAGTTGATGATGATCTACCTAAAATTATTAATGAACCTTTATAACATCTTGCTCTAACTAAACCGTTAACAGTTTCTTGTGATGGTTGAATCATTGATCTAACATATTCACATTCTGGTGTGAAGTACATACCATTATATAATAATTTGGAATAAGTTGGAGTGACAAATGTATCTCTGATTGATCTGACTTCTCTATCTAATGTTAAACCTTCTAAATCAATATGAGTTGATCTTAAAATGGTTAAACCTGGAGTTTCATAACAACCTCTTGATTTAATACCAATAAATCTATTTTCAACGATATCAATTCTACCAACACCATTTCTTCTTGCAATTGCATTAGCAGTTAAGAAAATGTCAACTGGATCAGTAACTGATTTACCATCATTTGTTGTTAATTTAACTGGCTTACCTTTACTAAATTCAATTTGGAAATCTTCAGGAGTTTCTGGTGCATCAGTTGGATCAACTGTTAATTTCCACATATCTTTTGGTGGTGTGCAATCTGGATCTTCTAAAATACCAGCTTCGAATGAAATATGTGCCATATTTTCATCAGTTGACCATGGTTTTGCCTTAGTTTGAGTAACTGGAATACCCTTTTCAGCTGCATAATCCAATAAATCTTTTCTACCAGCAAATCTCTTGAAAAATTCAGGATCTCTCCATGGTGCAATAACTGTAACATCTGGTTTAAGGGCATAGAATGAAAGTTCAAATCTAACTTGATCATTACCTTTACCAGTACAACCATGTGAAACAGCAAAACAACCTTCTTGTTCAGCAACATCAATTTGTGCCTTTGAAATAACTGGTCTAGCCAATGAAGTACCTAATAAATAAACATTTTCGTAAATACCATTAACTTGAATTGCTGGGAATAAAACATCTTCAACAAATTCTTTTCTAACATCAGCACAGACAAATTTAGTTGCACCAATTGCTAAAGCCTTCTTTTCAGCAGCTTCAAAGTCTTCTTCTTGACCAATATTTGCCATGAAAGCAACAACTTCATAACCTTGTTCCAATAACCAAGCTAAAATAACTGAGGTATCTAAACCACCAGAGTATGCTAAACAGACCTTACCTTTAGACATTTTGTTTTACTATTAGATATGTGTTTGATTTGAAATATATAAAATATTCTTATTTAATTAAAAAAAAAAAATATAATATAATAAAGAAGAAAAGGAAAGAGTTAGAAAGAAAGTAAAA
>JAJMES010000206.1:87940-144527 GCA_030574275.1 Pichia sporocuriosa
TTTTTTTTTTTTTTTTTTTTCATTTTTTCTTCCTTTTCCCCCTTTTCTCCTTCCTAATTTAAGTTTCACCGGAGAATTTCTTAGCGGTACATGTCCAAATGTGGTTCTACCCGCCAGAATGAGTGAAATTACTCTTTTAGTTATCAAACGCCAATTTATTTATCAAAATTAACTATTATTATTATTTTTTCACTTATTTATTTATTTGATTAATCATCCATCATTTTTGGATGGTTATTCAAATTTTTCTATTTAACCTGATATTCCCCATCGTAATTTTTTTATTTTCTTTCATATTGATTTAATACTATTGAAATATTTATTCTCTTCTTCTTTTTTCCTTTTTAAACAAAGAACAAAATTTATAAAATATGTCATCTCAAGCTGAAATTCAAAAATTTGCCGAAAAATATGGTATTAAAAATGTCAATTTAATTCAAACCGGTGCTTTAGTTAACGGTGAATGGATTAAAGATGATTCAGAAGTTTTTTCTGTCGCCGATCCAGCAACTGGTGAACATTTGATCAACATTACCAATACCAAAATTGAAGTTATTGAACAAGGTATCATTGATGCCGAAATTGCATTTAAAAAATTCTCTAGTAATTCCACTGGTAGAGAAAGAGGTAGAATTTTAAAGAAGTTCTATGACTTGATGCTTAAAAACTTCGATGATTTAGCTTTAATCTGTACTCTTGAAAATGGTAAATCTTTAGCTGATTCAAAAGGTGAAATTAATTATGCTTCTTCTTTCTTTGAATGGTTCTCTGAAGAAGCTCCAAGAATTTGTGGTGATAATATTGAATCTTCAAGTTCATCAAAGAGAATTATTACTTCTAAGCAACCAGTTGGTGTTGTTGGTATTTTAACTCCATGGAATTTCCCATCAGCTATGATTACAAGAAAATTAGGTGCAGCTTTTGCAGCTGGTTGTTCAACTGTTATCAAACCTGCAACTGAAACTCCTTTATCTGCTTTAGCTTTAGGTTATTTAGCTGAAGAAGCAGGTTTACCAAAAGGTTTATTGAGTATTTTCCCAGTCGATCAAGACAGAACCAAAGTTGTCGGTAAAATGTTCTGTGAATCCCCAATTATTAAGAAAATTTCATTCACTGGTTCAACTGGTGTTGGTAAGTTATTAATGTCACAATCCGCTTCAACTTTAAAGAAACTTTCTTTTGAATTAGGTGGTAATTCTCCATTTGTTGTTTTTGAAGATGCAGATATTGATCTTGCTGTTGAAGGTGCAATTGCTTGTAAATTAAGACAATGTGGTCAAACATGTGTTTGTGCAAATAGACTTTACATTCATGAAGATATCTATGATGAATTTTCAACTAAATTCCTTGCTGCAGTTAGCAAATTAAAATTAGGTCATGGTTTAGAAGAAGGTACTACACATGGTCCATTAATTCATCAAAGGGCTGTTGAAAAAGTTGCAAGTCAAATTGAAGATGCTGTTAGTAAAGGTGCAAAGATTTTGGCCGGTGGTAATGTTGCAAAACATTTAGGTGATAATTTCCATGAAATTACTGTCTTAGGTGATGTTCCAAGAACTGCAATTCTTAACAAGGAAGAAACTTTTGGTCCAATTGCCCCATTAATCAAATTTAAGACTGAAGAAGAAGTTCTTGAATTAGCAAACGATACCGAGTATGGTTTAGCTGGTTATTTCTATTCTAGAGATTACGCTAGAATCTTTAGATTCGGTGAAAAATTACATTGTGGTATGATCGGTGCTAATACCGGTGGTCTTGGTGAAGCTCCTTTACCGTTCGGTGGTATTGGATGGTCTGGTTTCGGTAGAGAAGGTTCAAAATACGGTGTTGATGATTACCTTGTTGTTAAATCTATTGTTATCGGTGGTATATAATCTCTTTGTATCCACATCAAAAACATTAAATTAGTGGATGAAAAAGAAAAAAAGTATTGATTAACTTATTATTTTATACAATTTTTGTAGCTTTTACTGTATATCTTTTTATAAATATTTAATTCAGGAAGAAAAAAAGAAAAAAAAAAAAAAAACAAAGGAAAACAACAAGAACAAATACAATAACAAGAGTGAAAATAAAAAGAAAAAGAGGTAAATACAGTTAGAAATAAAAATTAAAATTAGCTAATAACATACTTATTTTTTCAATTTGGCTTCAACAGTATCAATCTCATCTTGCATAGTTTGTGGTTTGTCAACTCTGGTGCCAACTCTGATATCACTCTGAACCCTGAAAATACCCATTTCATGCACTCGTTCATGTAATTGACCAATAAGTTGCATAACCTCATCCCATGGTCCTTCAATTGATGTACCAGCACTGTGCATTTTATTAGTCAATCCACTCTTTTGGATCAGTCTTTCACATTCCACCACATAATCAGAAACTGATGGCGTTGGTGTTCCGATTGGGATCAAACAAATATCAGCAATACAATTTAGTTTAACAGCCATTTCGTGTTCTATATTTGTATATTGATCCAACGGAATATATCTATATCTTTTTAAAATACAAAAAGTAAAGGAGAAAAAAAGAGCATATAAAACATCAGAAAATTTAAATATTTCTACACACTCGGAAATTCATGATACGATGCATGCCCGCGTGTGGGGGGTGCCAGGAAGTGGATTCTCCCATTACAATTCTTTTACAAGTTATAGACGGAATTGATGACCTACAATGTATATTTATAAAGCATAAATAAAATGTATTCAATACTTTAATCTTATATATAATATATGCATTCTACAGAGGTAAATATTCTGATCAATCTGAACCGTTCTTCAATTTATTTTCCACTGTATCAATTTTGTCCTGCATGGTCTGTGCCTTATCAGTACGGGTTCCGACACGAAGATTGCTATGAACACGAGTAAATCCGGTGGAATGTAGGTGTTCGTGTAACTTTCCAATCATAGATGTAGCTTCAACCCATTCAGCTTCAATGGTAAACCCACCATCATGAACAACGTATGTAAGTCCACTATCTTGCAACAATTTGTTACATGAGTCAATGGCCTTTTCTATACTTACTTCTGAAGGTCCAATCTATATTCAAAAGAAAGAAAAAAAATAAAAAAAAATAGCTGATTATAGAAGTCATAAAATTATTAGTTTATGTCATTCTCAATTGTTGTTAAGAAAAAAAAAATAAATAAATTTATTTCTACATACCGGAGTGAATGAGACGTCTGCTAAACAATGCATATCTTTTTCTATTTTTATTTATTTAGTGTTATGGTTGAATTTGTAAGCTATCGTGTCCACTAGTTCAGTATCATCGTTTTCAGGAGCAATTTATGAAGAAAAGAAAGAGAAGAGAAAAGAACATGCAAGCCAGGGGATATCGTCGCGTCGCGTCGCCTTGTCGTCGTCACTGGAACATGTTTTTTGTACTTTTTGGTTCCAGCTTTATTCTTTGAAATCAGATCAAGAAATTTATCTCATATATAACTACTTCAAAGACATAGAACGATGGACTTTACAGTTCCCCATGACGTAAGCCCAGATCTAGATTTGCAACTTACTAGATTAGTCAAGGATTTCCATGATGGATATTTGACTGAAAAGGGTTATATCAAAAAGAGAATGGAGTTACTGAATTCAAAACCCGCCATTTCCGCAACAGAATCAGAACATTCCACTTCAACATCGGATGCAATGAATACTCCTAGTACCAAACAATTATCAAGTTTTCAATCTCCTTCTAATTCTGACTATAACACAGATGATTTTTATGGAGTTACTCAGGTGGTTTCACATTCTATAGAAGATAGCTCAAACACACAGTCTGTATTTGATAATAATGAATTTTTAGAGAAATATAACAATATTAGTAAAAATAATGATTTAAATATTAGAAAAGAATTACAGAAACCTCTTGACCCGAGAGATGTTTTTTTTGATACTGAACCTCCTAATGATTCTGATAATCTTACAATGATATTGAGGAAGCGTGCAAAACTGTACGAAAAAGAACCAGCTTTGTTAGTCATAGATGAAAAGGGTAGAGAAGATAAAGTTCTTACTTGGGATAAATTGTATTATCGAGCTCAAAAAATTGCTAAACAAATTAAAAATAAGGTTGCATTGTATACAGGTGATCGTGTTTGTTTAATCTATCAGAATGTTGAAATCGTTGATTTTATGGTTGCCTTCTATGGCTGCTTTTTTGCCGGTGTGGTTGCTGTTCCACTAAATAGTTCAACATCCGTAAAAGAATTAGTTTCTATTATGAATGATACACAATCACATCTTTGTTTGATGTCCGATTCCGTGTTTAAATATTTTGAAAAACAAGAAAAACAGGCTAAAACAAGTTTCTGGCCTAAAGGAATGACAGTGTGGAAGACCTCAGATATGGGAACTTACAAACCATCCAAAAAAGATGGCGATCCACCTTTAAAAGTATCAGATTTAGCATATATTGATTATACAAAAGATTCTTCAGGTGAATTGAAAGGTGTGGTGATATCACATAGGACTTTGTTGAATCAAATGGATATGCTTAAAAAAATATTATCCACATCACCAGATATTAAATCCCCATTGGTTCGGTCTACATTAAAAATATCAAGATCAATGAATAATATATTGAGTACATTGGATGTGAGAAATTCAATTGGTTTAATAATGTCGATACTTTTCACTGTTTACAGTGGAAATTTGTTTGTCTGGATACATTCGCAAACTGCAAGCACCCCTGGTTTATTTGCGAACATTCTATCCTCCTATAGAATTTCAGTAATGTTGACCGATTACACTATTTTAAAAGATGTGGTTTATAATTATCAATTATCCCCTCAAACTACCAAATCATTTAGCAAAAAGAAAGTCGATCTATCATCTGTTTGTTGGTGTTTAATTGATTCACATACTGTCGATTGCGAATTTAACGAAATTTTGAGTGATCGCTGGTTTAGACCATTAGGAAATAAACGATCCAAACGAATTATATCTCCAATTTTAACATTAAATGAACATGGCGGTGCCATAATATCAATGCGGGATTGGTTTGGTAATGAGGATAAGCTAGGGTGTATATTTAATCAGCAGCAAACATTTGAAATGCACGATGAATTTGGTGATGACGATTCCCAAGATCAATTATCTGAAGTTTTAATTGATAAATCATCTTTATCTACAAATTCAGTTAAAGTAATTGATAATTACTTGTTAAATTCAGTATCAAGTACAATATCAGATTCAGATTATGTCAGAGTTGGTTCTTTTGGGTATCCATTACCTGATGCAACTCTTGCATTAGTGAATCCGGAAACGAACGTTTTAAGTGGTGTTTCAGAAGTTGGTGAAATTTGGGTGGATTCTAATTGTATTTCTGGTGGATTTTGGGGATTACCTGAAGATACTGAAAATTTATTTCAAGCTGAATGTTCCGATTATGATGGCATTTTGAGTTTGAAATTTGTTAGGACTGGATTACTTGGATTTATTTACAATGGTAAGGTATACGTTCTTGGATTATACGAAGATCGTATTAACCAAAGAGTTACGTGGTATGATCAATATTTGGAATTTTCAAAAGATGAAAACAACTCAAAAAATACAATCAATAATGACAATTCCAGAAAATCCATGAATTCAGATTTTGGTGCCAATTACATGAATTCTATGAAAGAATATTCATCTTTTGGAAAAATAGACCTTTCCAAGAATTTGTCAAATAGATACGTTTACAAGTACCATTACTCCAACCATCTAGTGAAGACTTTAGCTAAGAACTTGGCATTTTTTAAAGATTGTGCTTTTTTTAATTTGAAAGTTAATAAAGAGTATTTGCCTGTTGCCATAATGGAATCAGATATGGGCAGAGATAAAACAAAATCGAATCAAGTTGAATTACAATCAATGTTGACGGAGGCTTTCAATTTGTTAGAGAAATATCACAACATAAGACTTTTTTTTATTATTGTGACAAAACCTGGTGCACTTTCAAGAACTTTAAAGAGTGGAAGACTAGAAATTGGGAATACATTAACAAAGAGGAGATTTTTAGAAGGCCGTATACCTAGTGTTTATGTTTCTTTCAAGCCATATAATTCTTTAGGATCAATTTATCATGGATATGACTTGGCTGGTGGTATTTGGTCTCCTTTCAGTACATCTATTCGTGATGACATGTTGAGTTATGCTAGATATCAGAGCTCTGGACTTGATGCTAGGGATTCAAGTAGAGACGATCGCTCTCGTATTAATTTAGCCGACTTTTCAAATCCAATTAAATTGCTAGCATACAGGGCGGAAAAGCAATCTGACGAACTTTCGTTTGCACAAATTGAAGGAACTTTTATTGATGAAAGCAAACAATTAACCACATGGAAAAAACTTGAAAACAAAATTTTTTCCATTTGTTCTTATATTTTGGAAAAGCAAATTTTATCAGCCGGTGATTATGTTATAATATTTTATCCATTATGTGAAGAATATATCAGCTGTTTGATTGCATGTTGGATGGCCGGATTTATAGTCATTCCAATGTCTACATTTGGGCAAAATAACCAATCAGTCGATGAAGATGTTGAAAGTTTGGTCAACGTCATAAAAGAATATAACGTCAAAGCAATTTTTGTTAATAATTCTACGGAAGCAAGTTTTAAGAATAAAACTGTGAGTACCAAACTTAAAGCATTTGCAATGAGTAAAAGAGTGACAATACCAAAATTGAGAAACACAGTAAAGCATTCTAAAACTATATCAAGTGGTAGAACAATGTATAAAACGATGGAAAGATACAGGGAAAAGAGACACTCAAAAAGTGATAAAAATTTTTGTATGGTGTGGTTGAATTTTTCTTCTGACAATGTTCATACCAGTGTTAAGATAAATTTTAAAAATATCATGAGTATGTGTTTAAGTGTAAAGGAAACTTGTCAAATGAGTGTTACAACGCCAATAATTGGATGTGCTAATTACACTTCTGGTTTGGGATTTTTATTGAGCGCTATGATGGGTATTTATATCGGAACAACAACATATTTGATGTCTTATGCTGAATATAATCTTCATTCAAAACTTTTTTTTAAGGCGATTGAAAGATACAAAATTGATAATGTTTTCATAACAAGTCAAATGTTTTTAAATGCACTCGCTAAGAATTCTTTGAAAGATACCAATTTGAAATTCTTGAAGAATATAATGATTGGTTGGGCAAGTGACAGGGCCAATCCTGCCTATTTGGATAAACACAAAGAAAAACTTGTACTATCAAATATTAAAGAAAAATCCATTTCCAATATATATAGTCATGAATTAAATCCATTAATCAGTACAAGGTCATTTTTATCATTTGAGCCTATTATTTTGTGGTTAGATCCGGATGGTTTGGCACAAGGGTATATAAGTTTGGTGAACCCGAAGGACTCACCAAGTGCAATTGCGGTGGTTGATTCGGGTATAGTTTCGGTTAACACAGAAGTTGTTATTGTGAATCCACAGACTGAACAAATGTGTAAGATCGGTGAATTTGGTGAGATATGGGTTTCATCAGAATCTAATGCTATGGGATTTGCTGGTGATGATGATAATATTACCAATAAAGAGTATTTTTGTGGCCGTTTGAAAAATAGAAATAGTAACTTTGTGCGGACGGGTGATTTTGGATTTTTACATAATGTTACTAAGACAACCCAAAAAGAAAACATAGTTGAAATGCAGTTGTTGTACAACTTGGGTAAAATTGATGAAACATTTGAATATTGTGGTTTACAATTTTTCTCCAAAGATATTGAAGAGTGTATGGAATCATTTGATGGTATAAGCAAATGCTGTGTTTTTAAAGCTGGAGAATACACTATTTTGGTTGTAGATACTGCAACTAAACGAAGCTTGAGTACAGTTGCTCCACTAATGATATTGAAGTTACTAAATAGGTTTAAAATTGTCATTGATATCATTTCCTTTGTGGATTCCAATGGTCTGATGACTTCTAAAAATGGATCTATTAGACGAATGATTATCGCCAAAAAATGGATGAACAGAACGTTAAAAATAAAAGAAAGTTTTGGTATCAGTTGCGGTGAGAATGAAATGATAAAAGCTGTGCATATGCAAGAATGGGTCGAAGACAGGTTGACCAAATGATATGTAGTCTGTACTAATTTAATACTGTATAAAAATAACATTTTTTTTGTGTGTAGCCGTGCCATGTCAACAGACGCGTGGATGATAAACGTTTTTTTTTTTTTTTTTTTTTTTTTTTTTTTTTTTTTTTTTTTTTTTTTTTTTTTTTTTTTTTTTTTTTTTTTTTTTTTTTTTTTTTTTTTTTTTTTTTTTTTTTTTTTTTTTTTTTTTTTTTTTTTTTTTCATTTTTCACTTGACATTGATCTTCTTTTTATGTTCAAAACTTATGGATTCGTATACTTTGAAGCATCATATAATATAGTTTTTCTGATAAATGGATACCGAATCAAAACTGGACCGGTTGTCATCTTTATTCCCGGATTATTCGAGGGAAGGATTGTTAGAAGTGTTGATTTCATGCAACGGATCGGTTATGGAGGCAAAAAACCTTCTGTCTGATGATAACCAGGATAGAACCTCTGAAAGTACTTATTCAGAAAAAGAAGTGAATAATTCAGAGAAAGAGAAGGTTTGTGTTGAAGTTGAAGAAGAGAAAAATATTTTGTTTGATTCAGATTTGGTGAAAACCAACGATTCAGAGTTGAGCAAAAATAGTACACAAACTCCGGGGATTGTATTGAAAAGAAAATGCGAACAACCCGCAACACATCAGGGGTCATTATCCAAAATTGTCAAAATGAGCAATGCAAAACAACAATCCACCGATAAAACGATTACACTATATAATAAGTCTGATATAGAATCCACACTTCCTAATATTCGTGTATTTCCCAATTTTTTGCCTAAAGATTTGGCAGATACCGTTTTGAATTCGTTGGTACGGCAGAAGATGCTATTCAAGGCCAAAAAGTTTTACATTGCCGGTAACCTTTGCACTTCTTCTCAAAAAAGTATTTTCTACAGTAACAGTACAACCTCCGAATATGATCCAGTCTACACATCCAATGAGTCTACCGCGGTGAAAATGACACCGGAGTTGCTAAAGTGTAAAATGTATGTCGATTCTAAAGTTGATGAAATTTTAAGGGAGATATACACCGGAAAAGAGAATGAGAAAGAGAATATAAAGTACATGATATATAAAAACTGGAAGAGTGATTTTTGCGTAGCTAATTATTATCCTAATAATAAGTCTCATTTAGATTGGCATAGTGACAAACTAACCACCATCGGTCCATTGCCAACGGTTGCGTCATTGACACTTGGAGCTACCCGTATATTTCGTCTGAGAAGAAGTAATCCTTCGAACTCTATTATCTATAATATTCCAATATCCAATAACAAATTACTCATTATGCTACCGTCAACCCAAGAGTTATTTAAACATTGTGTTCCAAGTTTGAAAGATTCAATGGTGGCACATCATAGTGAAGTTGGTGATGTTAGATTTAATTTAACTTTCAGAATGGCATATCCACCTCTGAAGGAAAATCTGGTACACTGTCATAAATGTCAAAAACGGATGATATTGCGGAGGTTATTTAAGGGTGATTCTATTGGATATTATGTTTGGATGTGCATGGGAAGTTTTCGTGGATCTAATTGTGATGGGTTTAAATATGCAAAATTTGATGACATCGATGGATTTGAAAATAACGCTAAACTGGATCTATCCACCTCTGATAAAGAAAAAGCAACAAGGTGGTTATCTGAATTGGAAAAGTCTGTATAAATTTAAAGAAAAAAACATATATCAGAGTGTAAAATCATTGAGATAATTATAGAAAAGATATAAGGAAGGAAAAATAAAATATAATAACGAGAAGATAGAAATAAATAAGTAAATAAACGAATAAAATAAATAAATATTAAAAAAAACAAACAATCAATCAATGCCTAAAACAGTAATAAATAAAAAAAAATAATAATTGCTAAACTATTAAATACAAGTATTTAAGTTGAATTCGTTCAGATTAAAGGAGAGTAGAAAGTAAAGAGTAATAATAAAAAAAAAAAATAAAAAAAACAAACGATATGGAATAATCAATGTCCCATTCTGCCAAATTTTTCATCAAGAATTTTGTTTTTCATTACATGATACCATGCATCTAAGTTTTTTAAATCTTTATGGAGAGCAACAATTATCATTGTCATATTATCGAAACCTATACCACTGATAGTATTTGCCATTCCAATACAATTATCTAAAACAGTTTCATTTATCTCTGTGAGTTTTTTACCTAATGATAATTGATGCCTTATTAAATTAATCAAGTCATTTGATTTATAACAATCCCAAATACCATCACATGCTACAATTATGAATTCATCATTCAACTTATCCAGCTTTTGATAAATAATATCAGGTTCAACGGTAACTTGGAATTCTTCGGGTGGTGTTAAATTTATCCTTTTGTTATTTTTTGATAAATGAAATCTACCATGATTATTGTTATTATGAATTTTAAAATTAAAGTCGCCAAAAGCTCTACTCAATGCAAGAATTGAATTAACTCTGTTTTGTGAAACATAACCACCATCACTGTGTATTCTCATCAATTCACCAACATTTTTTGGTTTGTGATCAAATGACAAATTTTTAACATGTCCATTTCTTGATAATATACATCTTGAATCACCAGAATTGGCAGTTATTATATAATCTTTGAAAAGTATAACAACTGTGGCAGTTGAGCCACTATTATTATTTGGATCATAATAAAATTTTGAATCCACTTTAATGAAACAATCTTTTAAAATTTTTTGAAAGTCAATCAGTTGCAGAGTTTCATTATTTTCAGGATCTAGTAATTTAAGCTTTTTATCAATTGGAAGCATATTAATCTCTATTGATAACCGCTGTTTTATTGTTAATGGTAGTATCTCACTGATATATTTAGAAGTACTCGTACCACCATGACCATCGAAAACACCATATATATTAATCCTAATAGTGTTTTCAGCTGTAACGTTGATTTCACTGGTTGTTGTTGTCGTTGTAGTCGTTGTTGTATTTATACTTAAATTTGTATTACAGCTACTTATACTCGTTAATGATTGATCTGTTCTATGTCGTTCAATGCCTGTTATTATATCTTTATTTTTATCCTTACTATCGATTTCAATGACATCATCCATGTCACAATATGCATCTTCCATTTGAAATCTGTACCCTTGCATTTCACCAATTGCATGTGATATGTGATCGTGTTGAACAAGGGTCAAATTTTTCTCCGTAACAGGAGTGGACATTAAATTACCCATTGCAACGTCTCTAGTATTATAATTATAATTTTTACAGTCTTTATTGCTATCCAATTAACAATATGCGATATTCTAAACCTTTGTATATCAAGTAACAATTTCAATTGATGAATTACTCCACCAAAAAAAAGTTCAATAAAAAGATGTTATCTTTTCCCACACAAAATGGGCAAAAAAAAAAAAAAAAAAGAACGAAAAAAAAAAAAGAAAAATCTTTCAGGTCAAAAAATAATCGCTTTGCGCACAGTCTTTTTTGTACAACTCTATTTAAATTATGTAAGCTTAGACAATTCCTTGACGAAGTTACCACCCCAATAACTGGCTGTATATTTGGAGATATACTTGAACATATTGTTGAAGTTCCCAGTTTTCTTTTCTTCACTCATGGTAAGCCCCTCGTATATAGCATCGGATAATTCTTCGGTATTCCATGGGTTAACGATGACCGCTCCGTTTAGTGATTGTGCTGCACCAGCAAATTCACTTAAGATAAGTGTACCTTTTTTAGCTTGTTGACAGGCAATATACTCGTAACTGACTAAATTCATACCATCTCTAGTGGATGAAACAAGACATATGTCGCTAACAGAGTATAATGCAATCAATTCTTCAAAATTAACTGATTTATGTAAGAAATGTATAGGAACAAATTCGATAGTACCAAATCTACCATTGACTCGTCCAATTAATTCATTCACGTTTGCTCTCAAATTTTGATATTCTTCAACATCTCCTCTTGAAGGTACAGCGACTTGAATGAGTATAACTTTTCCAATCCATTCGGGATGAGTTTCTAAAAATATTTCAAATGCATGTAATTTCTGTGGAACACCTTTAATATAATCAAGTCTATCAACACCAACAATTAGTTTACAATCATCACCAAATTTGCTCTTTAGTTGGCTTATACGATCTTGAACACTTTCCTTTTTCAAACCATTTAAAAATTTATCAACATCTATACCGATTGGATAAGCACCGACTGTAATATCCCTATCATTGAAACGAATACCCTGTGGACTTGTTGACAGTTTCAAAATTCTTTCAACAGATGAAAGGAAATGTCTTGCATAATCGTATGTATGGAAACCAATCAAATCACAGCCTAAAAGACCCTGCAAAATTTCTGCTCTGACCGGTAAAATCCTATATATTTCACTAGATGGGAAAGGTGTATGTAAGAAAAAGCCCAACTTTACTTTTTTAAAACCATTTTTTTCTAATTTTTCTCTAAGCATTGTAGGAACAAGCATAAGATGATAATCATGGATCCAAACAATATCACCATCTTGGACTTTATTAAAAATTGCCTCAGTGAATAACTTATTAGCTTCAATATAAGCAGCCCAAGCAATTTCATCAAAATTCATTTCACCTGGATGATAATGAAACAATGGCCACAAAATTGAATTAGAGAATCCATTATAGT
Organism: Pichia sporocuriosa; assembly: GCA_030574275.1. NCBI lineage: Eukaryota > Fungi > Ascomycota > Pichiomycetes > Pichiales > Pichiaceae > Pichia > Pichia sporocuriosa. Next base: position 100,671 of record JAJMES010000206.1, read on the forward strand.
GTAAATCTGCAATTTCTTCAGATAACCATACTGGATAACAATTAAATTTAGTTTTAAGGTCATCTTCAATTTTGCCCCTATTTTCATCACTACTGACACTCATACCCGGCCAACCAAACCATTGAAATGGTGTTTTCAAACCTTGTAATGCAGTAACTAAACCACCAGATGACATCTTATAACTGTATGAGTTAGATGTGTTGTTATTATTATCATCTATACTCTCATCTTCAAGTTCACCAGGTTTGTTTTCAGTAATTGTGACCGGAATTCTGTTTGAAACTACCAAAACGTTTGTCATCTTATATATTTACTCATACACTATTTTTTAACAAGTAAATTCGAAAGAAAAAAAGAACAAAGCCCAAAAAAACAAAGAAAGAACTTACAATGCTTAAAATGACAGACCACAAACCCATCCCTAAAATTTCATTACATCACTTATCGGGGAACAGTTTTATCTGGTGCACCGATGCGCGTATTTGCGAATGTGTTGTGTTAAAAGATATGATATCACTGGTTTATAAAACTAGAACCTATAAAGAAAGATCAATTATCATCAATACAGAAGTGTGAAATATAATTGTAGTAGAAGGAAATTACTTGTAAATGGGTACTCAAATCGACCCATTCATTTGGACCATGTATGTTCGCTTGGAAAAGATTAACAGATCCAGGCTGGACTCTGAAAATATGATCAGTCAATTTCCAATAATGTCTAGTATCAGTGTTACCAGTCATGATACCAGGTGTAATAATAAGCTTCTTGTCATTTTCAACTGCAAATTTTTCGGGAAATACCTCATCTTCATAAAATGCCTTAATCAATCCAGTAAATTCAAACCATATATCATCGGATGATGAGGTTGGTTTTGCAGGTGGTAATGCTTCACTGAAGTATGAAATATTCATGTTACCATTCACAGTTTCGGGAAAAATCTCATTGCCATTAACAACTAATCCAATATCGTATTTTTCTGCAGTTAGTGAACCATACTTTGTTGCCTTTTCCCAGATTGTATTAATATCATTACCATATACAATACGGTGATTAATGATGGCACTGACCTCTCTTGGTAAAGAATTAGCTTTATCACCACCATTGACAATATCAATAGCTTGTGATGTTCTTAGATTATATCTAAGCAATGGTGATTTATCAGCATAATCAAGAACATATTCTCTAGCCTTTTCATCGAATCTAATATTTTTTGCAGCATCTGCAAGTTTCTTTGGTAATTTACCCTGTTCAGCGGTACATTCAAAAAAGCTCATCATTGGATTCTCTGGAACTAGGGTTTTTTCATACATATCGTCTTCATAATTTGTTAAGAAATTAGATAACATTCCAATAGAAGTATGATCTTTAGGATTTGATGAATGTCCACCAGGTGTATTGATTTGAACTTTGATATCTGAATAACCCTTTTCACCATTGACAATCATTGAATAATAATCACCCATTAGATCGAGAAACATAACTGGTCCCTCGTCTACAATTGATTCAATCGAATCTTCCCCAAAAGTTTCATATAAATATTCTCCAATATGACGAGCACCGTCAATTCCAGATTTTTCTTCATCAAAACCAAATGCAAGAATTAGGCCCCTTTCAAAATTGGTCTTACCATTTTTGATGATCATTTCTGCTGCTTCCATTAAACCAACCAATAAATTTTTACAATCTAATGCACCTCTACCGTGAAAGTTTTCACCATCAAATCTACCACCAAAAGGATCTTCTGTCCAATCAGATGGGTCACCAATTGGAACGGTATCTTGGTGTGCTGCAAGCATGATTGGTTTTAATTTATCGTTACTTCCTTCAAAGTAAAAGACCAAACCATAACCATTGACCTTTGTAACATCCGCAGTTTTATACACCAATGGGAAAGATTCCTCCAAATAATCATGAAATTTCTGCATTTTGCTATAGTCCTTCATGACATCGTAAACAACAGTATCAACTTGTAAAGATTTTGAAAACCTTTCAATGACACCTTTTTGATACTTTTTATCTTGTAATATAAATTGAACGGCATCGTGTTCTTTGATTGGGATTTTTGATGGAATAGGACACAATGGAGCTGAATTATCAGTCAAAAAGTTTTCTGCTGTTTTATTACAGCTTGGAAATCCTGAAAATAATGTGAAAAAACCCACAGCCAATGCTGCAAAAACTAAAATTACCAATTTTTTCACTTGAAAAGTTTTCGTCTTCGTCGATGAAGACGAACCGTAATCTACTAATTGATTGTACTTGGAATCTTGATATGACATTTTGTTACTGATATGTATAGTAGCTAAAATATTTTTGTCATTCAAGTGTCGCATTTAGAAACAAACGGATAAAGTAAATGAATTGTATATAAATTATATATAAATTATATATAAATGTGCTGTTATCCCATCCCTCCTACTCCCCCGCCCTATTTCTATAGCGAGCTTTTTGTTGTTTCCGAAATTGATATTCCTATAGTTTCCGAAGTTTTTATTCCAAGTTTTAATCAGCCGATAAATAAATCAGCAGATGTAGTGGTAATTAATTTTCACTAATTTTACTGCATTATACACGTTATATAGTTTATTCCATACCCATATCTATATATCAGACAACTATGAAATAATATCACCGATATATCCATTTTCAACATCATTTGGACTGTATTTAAAACTTGGATTGGATTCCACCGCCCAAGTACGTTTGTAATCAAATGAATTCCATTTTATTCCGTCGGCAGATTTATATGTTTCATCTGCCTGGTACCAAGTATGTGTATTACTTTGGTAACTCCATCCACGACGATTCAATTCATTGGCTGTGAGAAACTGTAAATAATCATCATCATGATTAGGTTCTAGATTGTAAAAGTTTGTGAATTTAGAAGGCGTTCTCATATTGTTGTAATAAAAACCATAAAATAGTGTATCAATGTTCACCTTCTCAAGTAATTTTGTTGAACCAACAATTTCTGGTAAAGGTTCTGTAGGAAAACTTGGCTGTGTCACATATGGGTTGGCTGGTATATATGCACGCGGTTTATCTGAATCATACGAATCTGGACAGTTCAGTAAAGATGATTCCAAATGTGCGGATATTTCATCCAATGGTGGTAACCTTATATCACAAATGATTGCAGGTGGTAATGATTTCTTTGATGGAACATGTAATTCTTCTTGCTTTTTAAATTCAAATAACCTATCTTTAACATTTTCTAGTGATTTCATATATTGTTCATATCCCTTTGGTAAATTATTATAATTTTCTGGATTTAAAAATGATAGTGCATCTTGAATATTATTAACTTGTGGGTTATTACTGCTTGTATTATTAAGAATTCTTGATGCATTAATAGATGCTAAATTTTCAATTTCATTAGATGTAATATTTTGAATAGTAGCATCATTTGGTGAACTACTATCAGTAACGTTTGAATCTTGTGTACTGGCGACTATTTTTGTTCCATGTGGAGTTAAACTAGATGTTTGATTAGATGGAGGAGTAAAATTTGTTGGAGTTTGTACACTAGTAGGTTCATGATTAATGTTTGCATTGGAACTTGAAACAGATGATGCAAGGGATGCATATGATACTGCAGCAGGGGTAGAAGTAGTAACTGTCGTTTTCTTGATACCTGCAACAGTAGCATATTTTAGTTTTGGTGTGTCATGAGGTGTTGCTGGTTTCAAACCACCATTTAATAAACTATTAGATGATGTACTAATAGAAGAGGATAATGTAGATGCAATGGTAGCATGTTTTATTGCTGGGGAATGAGGGACCACTTTCGATAATTGAGCAGCCAAAGATGGTAAATTTGTATCTACTGTTGGTTTATCATTTTCCTTTATGTTCTCACTCTCTTTCTTCTTTTCTTTTTCCTTTTCTCTTAGTCGATCTTTCTCTTCCCTTATTCTATCTTTCTCTTCTTTCTCTTTTATTTTTTTCTGTCTTTCTTTTTCTTTCTCTTTTTCTTTCTCTTTTTCCTTTTCCCTTTCCTTTTCTTTCTCCTTTTCTTTCTCCTTTTCTCTTTCTTTCTCCTTTTCTTTATCATCAGATACTGAATGTGATCTACTTGGTGTAGTTGGGATTTCATCTTCTAATTTAAGTTCATCACCTGGAATGACAGCAAAACTATCTTCCATTTCATCTAAACCTAGCATTTCATAGAATGTATCATCTTCAATGAAATTTGGATCTTGGTTTGATTCTACATAATATTCAATATCTTCTTTAATATCATTAATTTGTTCAACATCAAGATTATCATTTTCTAAATGTCTTAAAATTGATTCTAACATGCTAATATGCCATTTATGTCTACCTAGGGATTCTTGTACAGTAGCTATCTGAGCTTGTTTATTAGAATCTGATTTTTTCTTTTTCATTGATGAAGTTATTTGATCAATTTCTGCCTCCATTGCTTCCATCTGTCTCTCTAACTCTTCAATATTAGTTTCAATGAATTCTGCTGTTTCCATCTTTTCCTTTTTTTTCGGATCTACAATTTCAGTCGTTGAAGCCAATGCTTCATTCGAAAAAGCCTTGGTTTTCATCATTTTTTCAACTTCTTTGAATCTTTCCATTTCATGTTCAATTAATTTTCGATGTTCAATCAATGATTTCTTGTCCTTTACTTCAGTTCCACTCATCCAATTCTTAATTTGTTCTCGTGAACGTTGAAGTTTTTTGATCTCTTTCTTCAGATCAGCTTCCAATTTTTCCTTTTGTGATTGGTTATCACAATCCTGTAATTTTTCATATATGAAATCAAACTCTTCAAGACCTTCCTTGACTTTTTTGAAAACACGTTCTATTTCTCTGGAATAATAATAGATATGTTAGTATAATAATAAAAAAAATAAAAAGAAAAAAAAAAAAAAAAAAATAAACTAGGTAAAATATTTTCCCCATTATTCAGAATACATACTGTAATAATTTCCTTTGTGACATATTTCCAGCTACTTTAATTGACGTAAAAAGGGAAAATAATGAGAAGATACGTAGTTGACCACACGGCAAACGAATGTAAAGACAAAAGTTACATCATCCTCAAGAATCGATTGAATCCATGTTTCAATACTCATCAACTGACAACTTAAATTTACGTGTCATTAAAAAAAAAACAGCGTCGGTAGACGCTGTGGTGTTACGTAATCTTTTTTTTTTTTTTTTCTTCTTTTTTTTTGACTTCTCTCTGAGTCACACACAGGAACAACGGCAAAATTGATGATTTTCATTATCTTATTTATATTTTTGATGAAAACGTTTTGGCATATTGTGATATTGAACGTCTGTTTAATTTTATTCTTTCCTTTCTATTTTTATTAAATAAACAGCTATTACCAAAAAAATGACTGATATTCAATTTTGGACCCAGACTTTGGATTCTCCTACTTTGAATATTATACCATTTGATTTCCAAAGACCGACAGATGGTAGTATAGTTCAAGGTACTTTGAAATTTTCTATCCCATCAAATGTTGATTTCTTTACCGCTCTCACAACATATGCACTTCTTGCATACAGATTGACTGGTGATGATGATCTTACAGTTGGTACAAACGACGAATCAAGTTTAAATCAATTTGTGATAAGATTTTCAGTAGATCCAAAGAAAACATTCTCTGAATTATATGATCAAATTAAATCAACCTATCAAGACTTTCATTCAAAGTTAGTTCCAATTGAACAAATTGTTGAAACTTTACAATCTTCTAAATCATTAGAAAAACCACCTGCATTATTCAAAGTCTCATTTCAATATTCTGGTAGTTCCGATTCTTTAGATACTACCGTTTCAGGTTCAATTAGAGATATGGCAATTTACTTCAATGAAAAAGATTCTTCTTTATCAATTTTTTACAATTCATTACTTTATAAAAAATCAAGAATTGAAATTTTTGCTGAACAGTTTAATCAAGTTCTAAATACAATTTCAAATGATAAGTCTCAAGTTATTTCTAAAATTAACTTAATTACAGCATCTCAAAAAGATGTTTTGCCTGATCCAACCGTTGATCTTGATTGGTCAAATTTTAGAGGTGCAATCCAAGATATTTTTTCTGATAATGCTGCTAAATTCCCTGAAAGAACGTGTGTTATTGAAACTGCTTCATTTCTTAACCCTGAAAAGAAAGATAGACATTTCACTTATAAACAAGTTGATGAAGCTTCCAATATTGTTGGTAACTATCTTGTAAAAACTGGTATTAAAAGAGGTGATATTGTTATGATTTATGCTTACAGAGGTGTTGATTTGATGGTATCAGTTATGGGTGTTTTAAAAGCTGGTGCAACATTCTCAGTTATTGATCCAGCATATCCACCAGCAAGACAAACGGTATATCTTAAAGTTGCTAATCCACAAGGTATTATTGGTATTAAGAAAGCTGGTATAATTGATGATTATGTTGAAGATTATATTAAGAATGAATTAAATGTTATTACTCGTATTCCTGAAATTGAAATTCAAGATGATGGTTCCTTACTTGGTGGTGTTGTTGATAATGGAAAAGATTTACTTGATGATTATGTACAATATAAATCACAAAGAACTGGTGTTGTTGTTGGACCTGATTCCAATCCAACATTATCTTTCACTTCTGGTTCTGAAGGTTTACCAAAGGGTGTTTTGGGTAGACATTTCTCACTTGCTTACTACTTCCCATGGATGGCGAAAACTTTCAATCTTTCAGAAAATGATAAATTTACAATGCTTTCTGGTATTGCACATGATCCAATTCAAAGAGATATGTTCACTCCTCTTTTCTTAGGTGCAACATTACTTGTTCCAACACAAGATGATATTGGTACACCTGGTAAACTTGCCGAATGGATGGGTAAACATGGTGCTACTGTTACACATCTAACACCTGCTATGGGCCAATTATTGAGTGCGCAAGCAACTGCTGAAATTAAATCATTACATCATGCGTTCTTTGTTGGTGATATTTTAACAAAGAGAGATTGTTTACGTTTACAAACATTGGCTGAAAATTGTTATATTGTCAATATGTATGGTACAACAGAAACTCAAAGAGCTGTTTCATTTTTTGAAATCCCATCAAGATCTAAAGATTCACGCTTTTTAGAATCACAAAAAGATATTATGCCAGCTGGTACAGGTATGTTAAATGTTCAATTATTAGTTGTTAATAGAAATGATAGAACACAAACTTGTGGTATTGGTGAAGTTGGTGAAATTTATGTTAGAGCTGCAGGTTTAGCTGAAGGTTATAGAATGAATGATGCTCTAAATAAAGAAAAGTTTGTTAATAACTGGTACATTCCAATTGATGAATTTTCAGCAAAAGATAAAGCTATTTCAAAAGATGAACCATGGAGAGAATTTTGGAAAGGTCCAAGAGATAGATTGTATAGAACTGGTGATTTAGGTCGTTATTTACCTGATGGTAATTGTGAATGTTGTGGTCGTGCAGATGATCAAGTTAAAATCCGTGGTTTTAGAATTGAATTAGGTGAAATTGATACACATATTTCTCAACATCCTTTAATTAGAGAAAATATTACCTTAGTCAGGAAAGATGCTAACAATGAACCATTACTTGTAACATTCCTTGTTGCAAAAACTGATGATGCATTAAATTCCTTCAAAACTGTTTCAGAAGATATTGAAAAGATCACAGATCCGATTGTAAAGGGTCTTGTTGAATTTGGTGATTTAATTAAAGATTTAAAATTGCATTTAAAAAAACGTTTAGCTTCATATTCTATTCCAACTATCATTGTTCCAATGTCAAAATTACCATTAAATCCAAACGGTAAAGTTGATAAACCAAAATTACAACTTCCATCAAAAGAACAATTGTCTCAAGTTGCAGAATTTTCAGCTAATGACGATGATGATTCCGAACTTACTGAAACTGAAACACGTGTCAAAGATTTATGGATTCAAGTATTACCAAATAGGCCATCTTCAATTAAGGCTGATGATTCTTTCTTTGACTTAGGTGGACATTCAATTTTAGCAACTAGAATGATTTTTGAATTAAGAAAGAAACTTGCAATTGAAGTTCCGCTTGGTGTTATCTTCAAACATCCAACACTTTCATCATTTTCAACTGAAGTTGACCGTCTTTCACAATTAGAAGACGGAAAAGAAGTTGAAATATCAACAGAAGCTGATGCTGCTGCAAAAATTGATTATTATGAAGATGCAGTTAAACTTTCAAAGTCAGATCTCAAGTCGACATATGCAACACTTGAAAAACTTGATCCTAACAAATCTATCAACGTGTTCGTTACAGGTGCAACTGGTTTCCTTGGTACTTTTATCATTAGAGAATTACTCTCAAGAAATAAACTAAATATTAATATTTTTGCACATGTACGTGCAGCTGATGAAAAGGCTGGTTTACAAAGATTGATTAAAGCAGGTAAAACATACGGTGTTTGGAATGAATCATATGAATCTAAGATTAAAATTGTCCTTGGTGATTTATCTAAACAACAATTTGGATTAGCTGATGATAAATGGTCTAATTTAACAGAAAATATTGATGTAATTATTCATAATGGTGCATTAGTTCATTGGGTTTATCCATATGATAAATTGAGAGATGCCAATGTCATTGCAACTATCAATGTTCTTAATATGTGTGCTTCTGGTAAAGCTAAACATTTTTCATTTGTTTCATCTACATCCGCAGTTGATGTTCCACATTATGTTGAACTTGGAGCAAGTTTATATTCTGATGGTGAAGATGGTACCGGTAAAGGTGGTGTTCCAGAATCTGACGATCTTTTAGCTTCTAAGAGTGGATTAGGTACAGGATATGGTCAATCCAAATGGGCTGCAGAATATATTATCCGCCGTGCTGGTGATGCTGGTTTAAGGGGTGCTATTATCAGACCTGGTTATGTTCAAGGTTTTAGTGAAACAGGTGCAGCCAATACTGATGATTTCTTACTTCGTATGCTTAAGGGATGTGTTGAAATTGGTGAATATCCAGAAATCACAAATTCTGTAAATACCGTTCCTGTCGATCATGTTGCACGTGTTGTTGTTGCGTCTGCATTACATCCACCAAGTGAACCAAAGGAGAGATTATCAGTGGTCCAAGTTACAGGTCATCCACGTATCAAATTCAATGAAATGCTTAGTGCATTGAACAGTTTTGGTTATTCCGTCAAGAAATCCGAATACCGTGAATGGTGTAAAACTTTGGAAAAATTTGTTATTGACGATGGTAAAGACAGTTCACTTTTTCCATTGTTACATATGGTTCTTGGTGACTTACCAGAAGACACTAAAGCTCCTGAATTAGATGATAAGAATGCAGTTGAAGTATTGATTGCGGATAAATCGTGGAATTCTAATGGTGAAGACTATTCTTGCGGTAGAGGTGTCACCAAGGATGTTTTGGCAGTTTACGTTGCATATTTGATAAAAATTGGATTCTTACCAAAGCCAGAAGGAACACCTGAGTTCACTTTACCAAATGTTGAAGTTAAACAAGATACATTGGAATTAATTCAATCTGGTGCTGGTGCAAGAACCAGTGCAAACTAATTAAAATATTTAATTATTTTTTTTTATGTACATATTTATTTAATAAATTGATATTCTATTTTATTTATTGTCTAGATAATTCCTCTATAACTTGGTTATCTTTGATAGACATTTCTACAATTCCTTGGACATTTTCAGGTCTAACCATTCCATACCAAAAAACGGTACCGTCAGGTTTCATGATTACAACATTCCCAGCATAAACGTGGCCACCAACATGACTTATATATCCGAGGTCGATTTCATCAGTAATACCTTCATGTTGCATCACTTTTTCAAATTCATCATGAACAAGTTTACCGACTACACCACATCTAATGTCTCTTTGAGCATGGCCACAAATAAGGACAGTAGTTTTTGTAACTGGGGAAAGTGCAATTGATTCTGTTGGCTCCAATGATGAACCACTATTTAATTTTTGAAAAAGATGTTTAAAATGTACGTTTTCAGTGTTTGATTTTAGATCGATGTATACTTTCTTGGCATCTGGGAATAGTAGAAATTCTGCTTCTTCCTCTATTGAAGATGATTTTCTTGGTGATAATGAAGAATAGCATATCATATTTCCGTTACCTCTACCAATACTGGACAAATTTTTCATAATATCGTAAGCTTCAACTTTCTTTGGCCAAGAATTGTAATCTTTATTGTTTGACAAATAAATTAGGATTTTATTAAGAGATGGCATTGTATTTCTAATTGATTCCGGTGGAGACTTGAGCGTACTCTTGATATTCTCTGGTATTTGGCAGTATGTGCATCCAGTATCGTATGTAGGTTCCGGACATTTCGTTGCGTAGTTTCTAAACGCTGAAATTGAACGTTGAAATGGAGTATGTGAAACAAATTTTATCATATTCTGGTCAATGGCAAAGTGTTATATTGCTATCTTAAAAATATTCTTGTACGGTGTAGGAAAAAAGATATATATTGGAAAGATGGAAAAGTGAAGACTATTTAAAGAGAAAATCAAGGGTATCAAAACGGACCGCTTTTTCTCGGTGTTTTTACCCAATACGGGAATGAATACACGGATGAGGATACCGGAATTAGACTATTGGGGGAGATAATTGATGGGTATCATTGGGAAGAAGGAAGATTCTCTTGTATTATCTGGCTACTTCGTTTCCATTTGGGAAATCGGCAATTGGAATGCAATGTGGATTGAGTTCACAACATGTTTCATCAAATACAGGGGTGAAACGACATTGGATGAAAACATTTCAGGAGGGTATCAAGATATATTAGAATAAATAAATAAATAAATAAATAAATAAATAAACAAAAATTAAAAGAGAAGTAAAACAAAGCAAACTAGTATTTGACACTTTATACATGGAGATTTTGAACCTGTCAATTTGCTCGGTTGGATGATTCAAATCAAACATGCATTGAGCAATAGATTCATGGTCAAACACATACACATGGAGCCAAGACAAGCCATCATACAGTCTTCATTATTACCTGTTCTTTGTTGTTCTTGTTGAACATACACTACTTGTGGATCCTGTTGAGTATAATAATGTTGCTGTTGTGGTTGGTAGTATTGTTGTGGTGGGTGTTGCTGATAATATTGTTGTTGTGGCATTTGCTGTTGGTAATGCTGCTGCTGTGGCATTTGTTGTTGGTAATATTGTTGTGGTGGTTGTTGCTGGTACATATTCGTCATTTTATGCTGGTCAATGATTTGTGTATCGTCCTTTAAGTTTAAGTGATCCGTATTAATGTAGTTTTGTATCGTATTGTAGTACCAGAAAACCAAAAATGTTTTTTTTTTTTTTTTTTCCGATTTCCGAACGGCGGGATTTTGATCTTTCTGATTTTGTCAGTCATATAATCGGGTCAGCCAATTATTTGTTCAGACTGACTATTGTAATAAATACCTATATAGAAATTCATTTAAACTAAATCAAATCAAATTATATATAAATCATGTCTGCAGTTACACTATCCAAATCGCTTAATGTTGCGTTACTGCAATTTTACTGTGGGGCTGACAAAGCAGCCAACTTGACAAAAGTAACTGAATTTATTACAAAGGCATTACAACATACACCAAAACCAGAATTACTGGTTCTTCCTGAATGTTTCCAATCACCATATGCGGTTGATGAATTTAAAAATTATGCCGAATCCATTCCAAACGGTGAAACCACAAAATTATTATCGAAATTAGCACGTGAAAACAAGGTTTCAATTATTGGTGGTTCAATCCCAGAATTTGATGAATCTGACGGTGGTCTATACAACACATCTGTTGTTTTCGATCCAAAGGGTGAAATTGTTGCTAAACACAGGAAAGTCCATTTGTTTGACATTTCAATCCCAGGCGGTATAACATTCAAAGAATCTGATTCTTTAAAACCAGGTAATAAAGCTACAGTTTTCGAAATTCCAGAAATTCAAACAATGTTTGGTCTTGGTATTTGTTACGATATCAGATTCCCTGAACTTGCAATGATAGCATCACGTAGAGGTGCAGGAGTTATGGCATACCCGGGTGCATTTAACACTGTCACAGGTCCAAAATTTTGGACAAAATTTGCAGTTTCACGTGCAATTGACAATCAAAATTATGTGTTGATGTGTTCACCAGCTAGAAATCCAAATGGTGGTTATCAATCATATGGACACAGTATGGTTGTTGATCCAAATGGTAATGTTCTTGTTGAAGCTGGTCATGAGGAAGACATTGTGTATTCTGAATTAAAGAAAGAAGTTGTTGAAGAAGCTAGAAGGAATATCCCAATTACAACCCAGAGACGTTTTGATATTTATAATGATGTATCAAAGGATCCAACAGTTTCTGCCTTATAGATATATATAGACATATGGATATACATATACTTACACAAACTAAATAAAAATTGGGATTTCTGCACCCCAATTCCATGGATCGTTAAATCGTAATTCAATGTCTAATTTTGAAATTTTTTCAATTTCATCATCAGTCAAATTGAACTCGTTTACAGAAAAGTTTTCTAATAATCTTTCCTTTTTATTAGATTTTGGAATAATCAATAACCCTCTTTGAGTTGCCCATCTCAACAAGACTTGACTTGTTGAGATTTTATGATTTTTAGCGATTGAAATAATAGATTCATGATTAAATAATGAAACGGCTTCTTTAACTTTAGGATGGTTCAATTCAATGAAAGATTGAGGACCAAATGAAGAATAAGCAGTAACTGCAATTTGGTTATCTTGAGCATATTTAATTAATCTTGGTTGAACCAAATATGGGTGATGTTCAATTTGTAACAATTGAGGTTTAATTTTACAACCTCTAAGTAAATCTTGAATTAGAGCACCATTAAAATTAGAAATACCAATTGATTTAACTTTACCATTATCGACTAATTTTTCCATTGCTGACCATGTAACTGCCAAAGGTACATCTTCAAATTCCCAACCATTTTCACCACAATAAAAATTAGGTGGATATTTCTTCTCAATTGGAACAAATTTTTGAGCAATTGGGAAATGGATGTAAAAAACATCCAAATAATCCAACTTTAAATCACTTAAAACTTTATTAATTGCAAGGTCAACATTCTCTGGTGAATGGAAACTATTCCATAATTTTGATACAACAACTAAATCTTCCCTCTTCACGATACCTTCATCAATTGCACGGTTGATACCTTCACCGACTTCTTTTTCATTACCATAATCCATTGCACCATCAAAAAGTCTGTAACCGACTTTAATCGCTTCATAAATTTGCTCAGCTGCGGTGTCGTTGTTGACTTTCCAACAACCGAAACCAATTTGTGGGATTTTTATACCGTTATTGAGTGTAATATATGTTTGAGATGCCATTTTTTTTTTTTTTTTCTTTTATTGTTTGTTTTGTTTGTTTCTACCTTTTATTATATTTACTTCAAAACACACAATAAAAGAAAAAGAGAGAAGGTAACGAAATTAAATAAGAAGAAAGGAAAAGCGGGGAGATCTGACAACGCATTTCCAAAATAAGTATCCTTTCTTCCGAGTTTGAAACCATAAATTTACTATGTACTTACGCCACAGTTGAGGAGACGGTTTTTGCTGTTGTTATTGTTTCTTTTCATAGCCACAGTGGGCAAGTATAATTATTGTAGAATGGATGATTTTTACATGTGTTTGGGGTATTTTTAGTATACTGTTGTTACAACTTTAAATAAAAGTAATTTTATATCGATGAGATTGGATTTATAGTCGAGATACAAAAAAAGTGGGGAATGGTAGATGATAAAGAGGAGGGGATTTTAGTTACTATCTGACGTTAATTTACCGCTAAAAGATAATCCGTAAACTGTTTAGAGATGTCAACAACAACAGATCTTGCATAAAGTCGAATGTACCACCACAATATCTAATCGGAAGGTGTAAACAAAATGAAAATCACAAAAAGATCAATTGAAAAATCGCCTTTTTTGTTGATGACATAATTTTATTGTAACAATTACGTCACACGTCGATCGGCGCCGGTATTCCGTATTAGTTTTTTATTTTTGTTTTTTTTCTTTTCTTTTTTTATATTCCTTTTGATTATCAAGTTTATCTATTTTATGTTGCATTTCATAGTCTGTTACTGGCATATCTTTCTTTTTTTTTTTTTCTTCCTTTTGCAATTGACAAAACAATATGGATTTAGAATCTGCTTCTCCGGCGTATTCTTCTACAGGCTCAGAGGGAAATTTGGGATTTCCTCCAGACTACAAGTTCACTTTTGAAAAACCTGAGAAACCAATTCCATCGCCTTCTTATGAAGAATCGTTTCAAATAACAACTCCGAAATACAATGATACTTTTTTTACATACGTTTTCATTGCAACAATATTAGCTTTATGCTATTTCACATTTGATGCATATCAATATCTTGAGACACCTATAACGTTATTATACGAACCAACAAAAGTATCAAAACCAATGAAGGCTTTATACACTCTGATTACGATATCTACTATTGTACCATTGCTTTGTTCAACAACTTTACTTTTCTTTGTTTATTTCTTTCCAACTTTTTTTGTTGTGGTGGCATTTTTGACTGTCCCATTATCTATGTTTTCAATGTCAATGACTTATTTAATGGCAGGATCAATTTTTCCAGCTTTACTTTTCGGTGCATTTGGTTTATTCTCAATAATTTTCTTATTTCAAAACTTTAATAGGTTTTCATTTTCTGCACTAATGATTCGTTTGGTTGTTTCAGCAATGAATAAATACCCTTCAACATTATTCATTTCATTTCTTTCATCAATTATAACTGCTATTGTATCATTATTTTATATGGTTTCATTTGCATTGATTGTTAATTCAAGAATGAAAAAAGATGATTCAATTTGTCCACATACTAATGGAAATGATATTTGTATTTCCAATACTTCATTAGCTTTATTCTTATTTGTTATATTTGGTGGTTGTTATTTATTTCAAGTTATTCAAAATACTACGCATGTTATTTTATCTGGTATTTTCGGTTCATGGTATTTTTTCGATATTAATGAATCTAATATGAAACCAAAATATCCTGCATTTGGTGCAACAAAACGTGCATTTACTTATTGTTTTGGTAGTATATGTTTCGGATCTATGTTGGTTTCAATTGTACAAACTATACGTATTTCTTTACAAATAATAAAGGCTAAATTACAAAATAGAAATATATCTAGATCTTTTGATGATGATAATGATAATGGAGCATCTGCTGAAAATGGTTTGCTCATATGTTTCCTTATTTGTATTGTATCTGTTTTAGAGTGGTTAACGAGTGAATTTGAATACTGGATGAAATGGTTTAATAGATATGCATATTCTTATTTATCAATGTATGGTAAATCATACCTTGCATCTGCTAGAGATACTTTTGAAATTCTTAAATATAAAGGAATTGACATTTTAATTAATGATTCATTAATAAGTACTGCTATTGGACTATATGCTGTACTTTCGATGATTATTACAGGAATAACACTTTATATTATATTTACAACTTCGAATATTGGTGGTATTGGAGAAATGGGACCAGAAATGCTCGTTTTAGGTGGTGTTGGTGGCCTCATTGTTTGTTGGTTTGTTGTAACTTCAGCTATCAATGTCTTAGATGTTGGTTGTGTGACATTCATGATTGGATTGGCCATTGATCCTGATGCATTTACTAGATCCGATGCAGGTGGTGCAAGTAACGCTAGTATTGAAAGATTACAAGCATGGGAAAAGATTGTAAGATATTATCCTGGCGTAAGGGATAGAGTACATGTTTCATGGCCTGACAACTCTTAGTTTGTCTCGGGGCCTTCTTTTTGTCTCGTTTTATTTATTATAAAATACAGGATCACTCTTTTTATATTACTATTATTGTATAGTCTAATCTAAGACACGGGACATTTGCGCGTTATGTGAAATAATTCTGACGATGCGCTTATATGGTGGTGGGTGGGTGGATGGATGGATGGATGGATGATGATGTTTAACAGGTGATACTGAATTGAACGATTTTAACGCTTGCAGTACATTAATTAGTAGTGTTCATATTCTCAAACGCCCGATATGGAGAAATTCTCAGTATATTCGGATAGGACAACTGGTATTTCACCGTTTTTACCGGTCACTCTACGACCAACAATACTCACATACTTTTTCCATTTCATCATCACCCCATTTAAAATTCTGATGTTAATTCCAGTATTGTTTATATTCCCATTTTTATCACTTTTTTCAAGTTCTTACAAAATCATCATTGATGTTATACTAGCATATTTTTTCAATGTTACTGAGACTGAACTTACTATTGAAGGTGTTCGTAAATCAGATGATGCTGCCAAACTCGCAAAAAGTCCAAGAAACGGTGATATTATTATCGTCAATGCAACTGGTCCATTGGACTGGTTTGTTTGGAAAATGATTGCTGAAACTCCTAATAATTGTAAGGTTGGTGTTTCCACTGATGACGGAATTGCAATATTTAATGGTTGGAAATCTTGGATTTCTTGGTGTTTTCAAGGTTCATTACAGTTACCAAAATGCGCAAAGAACTCAATGGTGCATATTACTGATATTGATGCATCTTCTTCCAACGCAGATGGTATTGCTGATCTGGAGAAATTTGTAGGTAAAAACGGAACTTTGTATGTTGTCGTTGAGGGTACAATCACCAACAACAAAGGAGTATTATCATTTCCACGTGGATTTGATGCTGGTGCATTTGCCAGAATGGCTGTTTCTGCCAACTATGGATTTAAAGTCATGTCTGTAAAAGTGACCCCTCCTGGTATCTCGGGAACAGTTATCCCAACAAACAAATGGTGGTGGTTGTTTTTAAATTTCAGCAGTTTAAGTATGCAGACCAAGTATAAGCTCAAGATGAGTGTTTTGGTTGATAAATATTCCGACAACACTGATGAAAACATGAACCCTGAATTAATCAGTGACACCTGCATTAGGGAAAAGTTGGCTACAAATGGACGTCTCAAGTTACTAGGGAACGAAATGGACATTGTCAAGAAGAGAGAGTACATTCAGGCTGTTACAGAAAGTAAAGAGAAAAAATATGTGTAAATAGATCACCATATATAAGAAATCGATGACAGTAAAATAAAAAAAAAATCTGAAAAACCAAAGAATCATATTAACTCTAGTAAAAATAATTAGAAATGTAAAATCCTCATGCAGTATTTTTTAAAGTGATAATAGATCAAATTGTAAATCATTTAGTACCACAGTTAGATATTGTTAAGATGAGATGTAATGCGTTCAACAATAAGTTATCTGGCAAAAAAGATATTGGCCTCGGTATGGAGGTATCCTCCACAAACGTCCCCAAACACAGAGTGCTCGCCATGAACGTGAAGTGACATTGGCGGATGTTTGAAACCGTGGTCTTTTCATGTTGGCGTTTTGTTCACTTTTTTCTTTCTTCTGTTTTAAATTCCTTTTGGCATTTTTTTTTTTTTATTATTCCCATTAATTAGAATTTTGAAGGATATAAAAAAACTGGAAAATGTCAGAATCCCTAACTAGCACTTCCACCTTTACAGAAAATTTCAGTGAAACTGTGAGTTCAACGATAAGTGCAACTGTTACTTCAACTACAACTGCTACAGCTACAGCTGGAGCAGAAGATCAATTTGTTCCACCAGTTGTACCTTCAATTTCAATTACAACACCTTTAATTTATCTTGGTGTTTTGATATTTACACTTGTATCTTTTTCCATTTACCATCGTCGTTCAAAAATCAAATCGTTACAAACATTAACTTCATCTTCTTTATTTACACCTGCCTATGAAGCTGAAATCACTGCAACTGATGAACTTTCAACTCCAACTCCAGATTCTACACCTGCTTTGATGTACAACGATTTGAAAAATTCAAAAGCACATGAAAAACTATTAAAATGTGCGTTAGTGGAACGTGCAGCTGAATCCATGCGTCGTATTATTAAAATCAAAGAATCCGAACCATCAGTGATGTTGCTTTACACAAGAGGTCTTATTGGTGATGATAGTTTTAAAAGGTTCAATATTCAAGCGAAAATACAAGATGCTGAAATGATTGAAATAGCAAAAGAAGCAGAATCATTCAAGCAAGGATGGAGTAGGGTTATATTTGCTAATGCTCAAGAGGTCATGATGAATCAAGCACTTAGACGTAGAGTCGGTGCTGTCAGTACACGTAAAGAGACTGTTGAAAAACTTGAAATTAAAGGTGTTGAATCAGTGATCAGCGATATTCAACAACGTGTTATTGAATTAAAATAAATATTTACTTTATAAACAAGGTTTTTATATTCATCTATGTAACATAATACAGACTGATAGAAAGAAATAAAAATAAAAATAAAAATAAAAATAAAAATAAAAATAAAAATAAAAATAAAAATAAAAATAAAAATAAAAATAAAAATAAAAATAAAATTAGATATTATCTTTTTCAGTTACCTTTACGACCTTTCTTACGTGAAACGACAGTAAATGCGCCATCCCAGTTATCAGTATCTTCTACCGTTGATTCAGAAGTATTGAAAGTTGTGGATTTTGGAATTGGCATTCCAACAGTTCCATTAAGGGCTTCAAACCAATCAAAAGCCCATCCACGTTTCCTGATAGTCTCTTCAATCTTTCCACGCTTTTTCATAAATTCAGATGCAAATCTACGACCATCCATTGTACCAGAATTTGAATAGATCGTATCAGCAATAATTTCCTGTGTCTCAGATCCAACTGGTAATTGCATCATAATTTGCAAAACATCTTCTTTATTAACAGTAGAATATAAACCAGTTAATTGTGAACGTGACCATCCCAAAAATTCAACAACGGGTGTTGGGAAATTTGGCATGGAAACTTCTGGTAATTTAGGTGCAGTATAAGTTGCAGAAACTGTAGAAGTTGGAATTGTGGTTGATGAACTTACAGATCTTAAAGAAGAAGGATTTAATGCAGAATTTTTGGCTGCTGGTATAGCAGTAGTTGGATTTGCTGATGATAAAATTGTAGCCTTTGGCTTTTTACTAACAATAGTCCAGGCATTATCAGTTGAAATATTTTCATTTGCAATTGATGTAGCAAAAGTTTTCTTTTGATTTGCAATTGCTTCAGCAATTGATTGTTGATGTTTAACAGCAGCCATTGCCTCAGCTTGATCGCGAGCGGCCTTAAGCTCTTCTTGTTGAATTTCATCTAAAGATTTAGTTGGTAATGGACGTGATACGCCACTAATTGCCCATGTTGAATGTGATGGTAAGTTTACCTTCGATTGAGTCGATAGTGAAGATAATGGAATAATAGTCTTCTTACCATTAGCAGAAGAGACTGTTGGTATTGAATCTTGTAATGCTAAACGAGATGCTAAAAGACGATCACTTTCTTCAATTTTACGACGTTCGTTTAATTCACGTTCTTTTTTCATCTTTTCTTCTTGTTGAATTTCTTCCAAAGTTTTAGTTGGTTGAATCTTTTGAGAAATTGATGCCCATGGTGCAATATCAGATTTTGGCTTTTTTACAGGTTGATTTGCCTTTGATGCAAATTTAGCTTCTAATTCTGCAGCTGCTTTCATTTTTTCTTGTTGTTCATGTTGCTTTATTTTTTGTTGTTGTTGTTTAATTTTATTTTTATTTGCAGCTTCAATTTCTAAAGCTTTCATATGTTCTTCTAAGTTCATTGCATCTAAAACTGTTTGTCTTTGCATTTTCTCTAACATTTCATTTGCCTTGGAAATTTCAGCCATTTTTTTCTGTTTTTCCTGTTCAGCTTTAAGAAGTTTTGCTTCATTTTTCTTATTAGTCTCGGACATTTGGTTATTTTTATCAATTTCAACATGTTGAATATTTTTCGTTTTAGAAACTTTTTGTTTTTCTTCAACTTTCTTTATGATTTCAGGTTCAATCGGAACATCTTTTTTAATATCATGATCATCATTAGTTTGTTTAACATGCGATTGTATAATTTCTTCTTTTTCTTGTTCCTTCTCCTCATTTTTATCATCGTTGTATGTTCCATGTACATCTAAACTGTTCATAGTATTAGACAATCCAAAAAATGTATTTTGGTCAACATTATTTAGATTTGGTAAATTTAAATCGTTTAAACCTAATGTATTATCCATACTTAAATTGTTCAATGAATCCATATTTAAGCCAGTCATATTTAAATTATTCATAGCATTATTTGACAAATTTCCCAATCCGTTAACCATTGGACTCATGGACATATTATGCATATTCATTCCCATGTTATTAACATTGCCCATATTATTCATCATATTCATCATATTATTATTGTTCATACCATTCATATTATTCATACCATTCATACCATTCATATTGTTCATCATATTCATCATATTGATATTGTTTATACCATTCATGCCATTCATACCATTCATCATATTCAAGTGATTCATATTATTAATATTCATACCATTCATTGTATTCATATTGTTCATATTATTCATCATGTTCATATTGTTCATCATACCCATATTATTCATATTATTCATATTCAAACCCATGTTATTAATATTCATATTAACATTGATATCATTCATAAATGGGTGATAAGAGCTTGAACGTGATTCGACAGGACTATTTGTATCTAAATTTGGTGATTTTTCATTTTGATCTTTATCAAGTGATTGAGACATATTTGATTTGTTAGCAGCCGTAGAAATATTATTATTATTATTATTATTATTATTATTATTATTATTCAAAGATTGAGTTTGAGATTGTTGCCAGTTATTCATGTTTAGAGGATTAAAAAATTGAGAATTATTGGTACTACCAAAAATGCTGGAAGTTGAATTAAAACTTGCAAGTGAATTTGTTGGAAGCATTGTGTTTTGTGTTGAATCATTAATATCAATAGAATTATTCTTTATTTCTGAATTAATATTCATCAATGCACTATTTAATGATGGTAAAGGGATATTAAATGGGGATTTTTCAGGTTGATTATTTGATAAAGTATTACATTTTTTAACTAAAGAAGAAACAGTAATCCAATTAATTTCATCATCTCTTCTAACAGGCAAATTATCAGATAATAAACCATTAATATACCAATCTTGCATCATTGTTGATGTAAATGGACCTTGTTGAGAACCTGCTAAGTCAGTATAATACCAAAGTACAAGTGAGGGATCTTTGATATTTGAAGTAATGTTTAATTTTGCATTGGAATTTACATTTGGAGTGTTATTCAATGAAGATAATGGAATATCCGAAGTGACAGAGCCAATTCTGTTAATACCTGAACCTAATGACAAAGAATTGATTAAAGGATTTGCAAAAGAATTTTGAGGTGTACCTTGAGATGAATTCAAATTTGAAGGATTGCCTAATGTAGCAGAAGTTGATTTTGGTGAATTTACCGAGTTTGGAACTTGATTTTCAGTTTCATTTTCATTTTCAGTTTCAGTTTCAGTTTCATTGTGATCACCTAAAATAGTTGATTCTGTTTTAGAGATCAATAGGTTAACAGATGGTGGGGTCGATAAATTTGATTCCCTTGCAGAATTCGAGAGTGATGCATTGAAGTCTACTGATAATTGATTATTCTTTTTCAAGTTATTGTATATATCAAGCAATTTTTCAGTGGAATATTGGTTATTATTAGCTGTAGGTTTTTTCTCAGAATCAAGAAGATTGTCGAGCCAGTTGTCAGCTGATTTTGTGGATGCAGAAGTAGTAGTATAATTAGTAGTTGCCATTATTTATTTTGTAAGGAGTTGAATTGTATAAATATGAAGTGAATTGTTTGTTTATTATTCTAAGTAGTTGTATTAACCAAAAACACAAACGCCCAGAACAGCCAACAGAGCCAACAAGCAAAAAATTGCCAGCAAAATACAAAAAAACCGAAAAAAATAAAAAAATAAAAAAAAATTTCAAAAATCCGTCAATTTTCGGTGGAACAGCAAAAAAAAAGGGAAAAAAAAGGACAGAAAAACTTTTGCGCGTTGTTTGCAGAGGGTTTTTTTGCCTAACGGGCCAAGTACGGGGGGGGGGGGGAAGGTTGGTCTATAGACGGTAAATGTTGCAATCGTTGTTACGTTACAATTGTTTATACATATGTATGTATAAATGATATACAGATTATATAGAGATCATCTGTATAATATATTATGAGTAGTACAACATTAGATATTTCCTTGTCATTTTTTTTTTCTTTCTTTTGTTTCTTTTTCCAGCCATTCTAAGTATTGATGTCTCGTAAATTATTGGATTCTCATTCATGATATTAATGTAAGTGTATACACTCAGGTATTTCTGAAAAGATTATGGTAGATATGGAAAAAAAAAAGCAAAAGAAAAAAAAAAAGTAATCTATATGTTAAATTTACGTTCCATTTGAGAATGTATAGAATCATGTGTGTTGTGATGGATCAATTGATCTGAACTATGAGTATATATATCTTCCCAATCAACAGACCAATCTTTATTCTTGAGGATATCAGAATGGATATTTGATGCACCACCGAGAGCTATAGGTCTAAAATCTGTAACTAGAGCCAGTTCCATCTCACGCTTGATTGGATCAGCAATACCAAACATACGACGACGTGTTTCCATCTTCATTTTCTCTTGGTTTTCTTCCCAATTTAAAATCCTTGATTCAATTGGATGACGATTGTTAATTTTGGATGCAATCGATACCGGACCTTGAGCACGCAATGTATCAATCAGTCCAGGTGCAGAGGGTGCACTGTTTGCAAATGCAATGTTGCTAACTTCGGAAGGTTGTTTATTTGATGGAATGATACTAATATTCGACATTGTCTATATATATAATTGATTGATAGATATAAAACAAACCAAAACATTCCAAAAAAAAAGTTCATCAATAGACAATTGCAAGGGCAAATAAAACGAAATTGGCAAATTCAAAAAAAAAATAAAAGAGGAAAAAAAAGAGAAAAATACAAAAACATTGTGGTGTACAGGTTTCTTGTTTTTTTAATTTTTTTTTTTTTTTTTCCTCTTTTATTGGTGAAATTTTTGTATTTTTCTCTTTGATAGAAGTAAAAAACTTTACGATTGAAAACAGGTTTCATATATATATAGATTACAATTATTAACACACATATATATAAATATTATGTCTTGGGGTATGTTTCAAAAAAAAGTTTTCAAAAAAGAAAAAAAAAAAAAAAGAAATAAAGCAGGGGAATAATAATACTAACATTTTCACACATACATTTATTTTCAGACGACGAAGATTTTGATATTTCTGCAAAAACATCAGCAAATGTTGCTGCATCATGGGAAGATGAAGAAATGGATGATGATCCAGTTTTAGAATCTTGGGATATTGATAGTGATGAAGAAAGAGAGAAGAAGAAGAAACAGGCAGATGAAGCAGCTGCAAAGAAAGCTGAACAAAAGGCAAAATTGGCAGCAAAGAAATCAGGTAAGAAAGAAAAGACTTTACTGGAAATTGATTTAGTTGATGAAAAAACACGTAAAGAAATGCTCAAACAAGAAGAATTAAATGCGGATTTGAATAATGCTGCAGATTTATTTTCTGGTTTAGGTGTTGCTGACCATCCAAGGGCAAGAGCAGCTGCAAACCAACCAAAAGCTTTGAAATTATCAGCTGAAACTCCACTTACAGCTCATCCACTGTTCACTCCATCTTCTAAACAAGATTTTGAAAAATTAAGAAAAAATCTAGGTTCTACCCTTAAAGAGCTCAGTGAAAATTCTCAACTATTTTATGCTAATTCATTAGCGATTGATTTAGCAAGGGATATTTGCGAACCACTTACCGTTGAACAAATAAGGAAGGTTATATCTACATTAAATGCCACAGTGACAAAGAAAATTAAAGAAGAGAGGCAAAACAGACTCTCTAAAACTGGTGGTACTTCTCTTGGTGGTGCTGGTAAGAAGAAAGTAAAAACAGCAATGGTTAATACTGGTCCAGCTTCTTTCAAAAAGGATAATATCGATGACTTCATGGGTGGAGATGATGGCCTCAGTGATGATGACTTCATGTAATCTAATTCTATTTAATAAATAAATAAATAAATAAATAAATAAATCAATAAATTAATTTAATTTAATTTAAATTAAATTAAATTTTTCAAGTTCATCCCGCATCCCACGCAATCAGTTGATCAAATATGAAGAAAGAAGTGGAGAAGACGGATGGCATGTTGTAAATACTACAATTTTGAGTGATTTATTCGTTTTTACACAGAAAGAAAAAAAATTATATGATTGAATGTCCAAAAAAAAAGGATTTAAATAACAATGATTTCTTTAACAAAAAGAACAATTGCAATTGGTTCTTCTTTTAGAGCCAATCGTCGCTTTCTTTCATGCTCAGCAATAAGATTCAATTCAGAAAAGTCAAATTCAAGTTCAAGTTCAAGTTCTGAAAAAGACTCAAAGTCAAAAGGATCAAATACAAACTCATTTGCATCTTCAGTTCTTTCAAACACTGCCGTTCTATTTATTGGTGCTTTAATTGGTACTTCTTGGGCTTCTTTTAATCTATGCAAGAACCCACCTGAATTTTTATTCCCACATACTTCTACTCTCCCCCTCTCTTCAACTATTTCTCCATTATACGGTGATTCAAAACTTGTTATTGATGAATTAAAAGATTTACTTAATGAAGATCAAATTTCTCTATCCAAAGATGAAGTTAAAAATCATTCTGATAGCTTTTTTTCAACCGATCATGCACTTCAATCAGAGTATCCTGATGCTGTTATTTACCCAGAATCTACTGAACAAGTCTCAACAATTCTTAAAATAGCTCATAAACATCATGTACCTGTCGTTCCTTATACTGGTGGTACATCTTTAGAAGGTCATTATATTCCAACTCGTCGTGGTATTTGTATCGATATGTCTAGATTAAATAATGTTATTGCATTACATAAGGAAGATCTAGATATTGTTGTTCAAGCAGCTGTTGGTTGGGAATATCTCCAAGAATATCTTCAACCTTATGGATTAATGTTTGGTCCAGATCCTGGTCCAGGTGCTTGTATTGGTGGTATGTGTGGTACTTCTTGTAGTGGTACAAATGCTGCAAGATATGGTACAATGAGAGAAAATGTTATTTCATTAACAGTCGTATTGGCAGATGGTACTATTGTTAAAACTCGTAGAAGACCAAGGAAAACTTCAGCTGGTTATAATTTAACAAATTTATTCGTTGGTAGTGAAGGTACTTTGGGAATTGTTACCGAAGCCACATTAAAATTAAATGTTTTACCAAAATTTGAAAATGTTGCCGTTGTTAGTTTCCCATCAATGAATGATGCAGCTGATGCCGTTGCAAAAATTGTACAATCTGGTTTACAAGTTAATGCAATGGAATTGTTGGACTCTGAAATGATGAAATTTGTAAATAACAGTGGTGAAGTTACTTCAACTTACGACGAAGCACCAACACTGATGTTTAAACTTGGTGGCAATTCTGAAAAAATTGCTGATGCAATCACTAAAGATGTCAGACAGATATGTCAGGATTGTCATTGTGGTAAGAAAAGTTTCAGGTTTGCATCTTCAGATGAAGAAAAGGAAGAATTATGGACTGCTCGTAAGGTTGCACTTTGGTCTACATTGGATGCTGGTCGTGCAGTTTATGGTGATGAAACTCAAATTTGGACTACTGATGTTGCAGTTCCAATTTCTAGACTTGTTGATAGTTTGGTTGAAACTAGAAAAGATCTAGATCGTGAAAATATAATGTCAACTATTGTATCACATGCTGGTGATGGTAATTATCATACATTTATTGTCTATCCAAAGAAAGATACAGAAAAAGTTGCCAAAGTAGTTAAAAATATGGTTACTCGTGCATTGGAAATGGATGGAACCGTTACTGGAGAGCATGGTGTAGGCATCGGTAAGAGAGAATTCCTTAGAGAAGAATTGGGTGATGTAGGTGTTGACTTGATGAGAAAAATTAAATTTTCACTTGATCCCTTACTTATTTTGAATCCTGATAAAATCTTCCAAATCGACCCTGAAGAGAAAAGACATTGATTCTTGTCGGTTTTTCTTTTCTTTTTTTTTTTTCCTTCTTCTTTTTCTTATATATTATTATGATTATTATTTTCAAATTGTTAATAAAAAATAATACATCCATATTTATAGTAATACTTTACAATAGTATTCCAAATTTATATTGCCTTGTTTGGATCCGACATCCAGATTCAAACAAAAAAATAATTTACCATCATTGGTATTATCATTATATCTTACTCGTACAACCACAAGGGTAGTTAACCAGTTAATACCTAAATCTAACACATCCTTATTAACCTCGTATTTAAAATCTTCTCTGTATTCAAACATCTTGATTATCTCAGGATCTCTCAATAATGTCTTTGATTTGCAGTCATTTTGTGATATAATGTGAGGAAGTAAACATGTGGGAACATTCTCAAATTCATCCACCCTCGTTAGTCGATTAGACATATGGGGAATGTTTAGCGTATTTGAAGCAGCACTAATTACAGAATCAGTCGCAATAATATTCACAGACATATCATCATCACTCTCGTTAATAAAAGTAATGAGTATCGGTACATCTGTATATTCGCCAAATCTCAAATCTTGAACCTTGGAAGGAATGTATCCAACAAGGGGTACAGAATACACCAATGGGATCCTAAAACTCATTTTATCGCTAGTGATATCACCAAGACATGATGGACATGATTCTGAGGTCTCTGTATGTAAAAATTTAGGTTTAGGGTATATATTTGATTTATTGCCTGTATCGTCATCTTTAGTTACTTTGATTATATCATTTTCTTTAGCAGTCAATTGTTGTAAATGCGACTCTCCTTGGAGTATCTTTGCTACTTCAAAACTATCAAATCTGCTCAAGATCTGATTTTTCCATTTCATGCGTTGTTTTTTGTCCAGAATTCGATGATAACCGATACACCAATCAACGTAATCTGTTAATTCTTCAAATCTGACTTCCGTATCGTTTTTTATGTTATTTTGAACGATCTGCTGAAGTGTCTGTGGTTTAGTTTCCACTTTGGTAGTGAATTTGTATTTGCACTTTTCATTTGTGCATTTGAAATACACGGCTTTTCCAATAATCTTACTCTTGTCATTTTTGGAACTAATAAGCTCAAACTGTTTCAAACCATCGATATTATGTTTAGATTTATATGATAATGGATACGATACCAAGTCCATATCACATTCCGGGCAAGTGTAACATCGGTAACAATGTGTATCTTTTGATTCATAATCACGTTTACATCTCAGACATTTCTTTTCGGCTGGTGTGTGCAACCTGCACCAAAAGCACCTTCGTACATTGCAAGTTGAACAATAGTGAATCGAGGAAACTGGATGAATAGATCTTCCATCAGTTCTATCAATACATGGACAAATTATGCCAGTATCTTTAATGTGGTAATGCATATGGTAGGATCCTTTATGAAAAAGAAAAAAAGTTTGGTAACTTATAATCTCATAAATATGGGCAAAAATATTACCGACTCTCAGTTAGATGACACGTTCGAGAAATATCAACATTTCATGTTCCGTTACCGGTTGATGAAGTATTTTTTTTACTGAACTGAATCATGTTTATTTCTTTACTGTTTATCAGGTATAAAATGCTATATATTGTGGCTGTTTTATTTTTGTTTCTGAACTTGGTGAAGGGAAAAGATTTGGCTGATTTCCCGATCATTAACAATGCACATGATGCGTTGGAAGTTCTTAAACAATACAGTCAAGCAGATCACAAATATACTTATGAGTTTACCATTAACTCCCAATTGAACGCATACAATGATACATTTTTTCATGAATATTTTTATTATGGAAAGGAAAAGATTATAGAAGTATTTAAAAATGATACCGATATAGATCAGAACGGATTTTTGATTGAGATAACCAATCAGCAACCACTTTATTTTGACCTCAAAGAGATAGACCAATACGGACGCACAGATTTTAAGGTTCCATATGGACCTTTAAGGCAATTGGATGAGGACAAATTTGATGATGTTTTAATTGATGAAAAGCTTACACGTGAACAAAAATATGCATTGCAAATACTAGAAACCTTAGCAGTCGAAAAGGATTTTACATCTTTAAGGATACTTGCAGATATTTACACATTTGGCTTTTTCGAAATAAAGGTTGATCTTGAAAAAGGAAGAAAGTTATATGAAGAAATATTTCAAACTTATGCAGACGTGAAGACAGAAGCCCATGCACATTTTATGTTGGGAGTTTATTATTTCACAGGATTATTTGGTAAAACAGAAAAGGACCCTGCTAAAGGATTGGCACATTATCAATTTGCAGCAGATGTGGGAAATGTACAAGCACAGATGGCATTAGCTCATAAGTATATGTTTGGAATAAGTGTTGCAGAAGATTATGACATGGCGATTTATTATTTCTCCTTGATCAACCAAAGAATTGAAAATTACCTAGAATCATATAAAACTGAGTTTAATTACTCCATGTCTCAAAATGATGCAGTAAATATAGAAATAAAAAAAGATTTGATTATGAGTCCAAAATTTGACAAATTTAATATTCGTTGGGGTGATATTGACGGTGGTGTGTATGGAGAGGATGCATCACAAGCAATGGACACCGTTAGATATTTTGAAGTATTTAAAGATTATGAGAGTATTAAAAAATTATATGGTGGGGGTTTCGACGAAACAGAAGATGATTATGAAATTGGTGCTGATGAAACACTTGATGCATATACTCTTTTATATTTTGCAACACAAAAAAATTATCATGGTGACTACTTACATGCTCGAGATCACGATATGGCGTTTAAGTATGCGCAGACCTGTGTTTCAAATGGAGTTTTGGAACCAGGTATTAAAGAAGTTTACAACAATATTGAAGAAATTTCGAGTGATTCAAAAACATACTCTTTCTTGGGAAACAAATTAGAAAATTCACCCCTTGAAATCTTCATTGGGCGCTGTTCTCTTTATCTTGGACATATGTACTTCTTAGGTGAAGGTACTGATGTTGATTATGTCAAAGCCCGGAATTATCTTAAATTGGGCAGACTTTTATCGTCATATTTGACATTCCGGTCTGACTTGGCCATTATGGAATATTATGGGCTGGGTATTGAAAAAAATCCTGAGAAAGCTAAAATCCTCTTGGATGAATCAATAAATACATCAACTGCAAGATATTATAAATCTATGATTCTTTTAGATGAATTTGATAAAGCAAATTCGGCGTCGGAGGTAATTAGTAATGATATTTTTTCCCTTCTTACTTCATCGGCTTCTTTTAACACTTTGGCCAAAAGAAAATTAATTCAATTGTATGAAGAAAATAGGTCATATGTGCCAGTTAGTTCGATTGTGGGTACATATAACTCATATGTGAAGCTATTTGAATTTTTATATTTTGATTTCAAAATTCCCTTTTTTTCTTTACTCAATTCTCAAGTTGATGACACAAAATCTAACAACATGTGGATTTCACTTGTTGGAATGGCTATTGGAAGTGAATTGGGATACGAAAACTCACAGTCTTCTTTGGGAAGTATACTGTATCCAACAATTGGTGATTATAAATCTAGAAGCTTTAGGAATTCAGTTGATGTGTATCCATACGTTTTCACTGCGAGAAGGTTCAAAGAAGCAATTTCATATTTTGAATTAAGTGCACTGCATGCAAATCGTGATTCGATAAATATGTTAGGTGATATGCATTACAATGGGCTTTACAGTGTTCCAGATGTTGAAGATCCACTGTGGGCACAGAAGTGGTGGGAGTATTTGATTCCGGTTTCAGCTGATGAAAAAGATTCAAAAGAATTAACATTTTTTATATATCTTGCCGAAAGCATATCAAGATTAATATCATCAGCCTTAACCCCAATCAAACTGAAATTATATAAATATTTTGGTCCTGCGAAAATTAACAATGTCAATGAAGTGGTACCGGTGATTCCACGAGATCTAGCCAAATCAATATCATATTATCATGATTCTGCATCTATGGGATCGCATTTAGGTAGTTTCAATGTCGGTTGGGCATATGAGTATGGTGTTGGTGTTGCTCAAGATTTACATCTTGCAAAAAGGTATTATGACTTGGTGCTCACAAGATCTGATGCTGGTTATATTCCTGTTAAATTTGCAGTACTACGTGTGAAATCCAAAGCAATGTTTTGGGCTTTCCTTGGCTGTGATGGGCGTGGTGTCAAAGAATTAGGCATGGAGAATAGAACTTGGAAACAAAGAATAATGATGATTTTAGGGTGGGTCAACAACCCTGAGTAAAAGTAATACAAAGATGAAATTTCATTCACAAAAAAGAAAAGGTAATTATATATATTGTAGCAGTCTATTTTTTAGTTTTATAGGAAGATAATTATAAACAAATACTTAATAAAGATTGAAGGCAAACTTATTGATCGACTTCACCGGCAGATTCCCAATCACCATCTAAAGTTTCCTTCCATAATGTCACTTTATCATTACCACTAATTGCCAATATATTCCCACTCAATGACCAAGAAGCTCTCCAGCAAACGTCTGGAAACTTTTCCTTGGTAAGAACAGTTTTCTTCCATTTTGGTGCAAGTGATCCATCAGCAGATGTTTCTTTTGTCCATATCAGAACAGTTCTATCTTGACTTGCAGTAGCAACATAAGATTTTCCAAGGTTTGAAGGAGACCACGCCACATCACGAACCCAGTCGGTATGTCCTTGTAGTACATCCTCCAAAATCACATTATCACCTTCAGGGTTGAATTTCCAAATTTTTACGAGATTATCACATCCACCAGTTATAATTCTTCTATCTGACATTTTTTTTCCATCGCCAACACATGGGGCCCAGGTACCTGCATTTACACCGATTGCGTGAGCTTCAAAAACGAAATGTTTCGTACTTCCATCTGCTAAGAATTCGACAACAGATGAGCGACCATCACTTGAAGTACATAATAATAATGCACCATACTCAGCTGGTGCCCAAGATATCGAGTTAACGGAAGCGCTATGGACTCTGTGTTGTGTAATTATCGACCAAACACCATTTTCTTCCTTCCAAACAAGAACGCGTCCGTCGTAAGAACAAGAGGCCAAGATAACACCAAATTTTGGGTGTGCCCAGCCCACCTGCCATACTGGACCTTCGTGACCTTGAAGTGTTTCCGTCAATTTGTGTGTATCATTTTCAATTGAAAAGATCTTAATTGTCTTGTCAGATGAACAGGTAGCTAAACGTTTACCATAATAATCTAACACCGCATCATGGATGAGATCATCGTGAGCATTTCCAATGGTAACCTACAAAAGAAAACAAACAAAACCGTATTAGTTAGTATGAAATCAATAAAAATAAAAAATATAAGGCTTATAATTAAAAATAAAAAACAAAGACTAAATGCAATTAGTAGAAACAAGCCTCATTTTTATACCACCATACATACCATATTATTTGTATTTTAAACAATCTAAAGTTCCAATGCTTATTAAAAACTCAATGCAGCTCTTCAAAGACTATTGATTCGACCACATCATCAATCCCAAGATCAACACCAAATACGTCTTCACCTACCGCCACAAATTCCACGCTCCTTATGTCCCGCCTCATTTTATTTTTTTTTGTTTTCGTTTTTGTTTTTTTGTTTTTTTTTTCTCAATTTTGCAGACGATCGTCTGTTATTAAGCATTCTAGATATTTATAATTTATAAAAAGATTACATTTATCGCTACACATTGTTAATTAAAGAACTATACTTCTGCTTCCACACGATCCCATCTTTCTAACACAGAGACGGACAATTTTACAATTTCCAACACCCCTCTATTGGTTTTTATGTCTTCAAACCACACACGAACTTCGCTTTCCACTTTGGTAACTCCCATATCATTAACAACAGTTGTTAAAGTGTCTAATAAAATTGGTGAAAATAGTGTATACCATCTGTAATCCCAAACAAGTAATCCAACAACCAAGCGCAATAATGCTGTATCATATTTCATTGGATCACGAATATGTACAATATTTTTTGATGAAGAATTTATATTTGAAATTGATAGGCTGGAAGCATTCAAATTACCACCTGCATTATGGCTGTAAACATTACTAGAGTTTTCACTACCATTAATACTTAAAGAAGATGTATTCCATTTTGATTGATTCAACAATGCAGCTGTATTCTTGTTGTGAGTATTTAATGCATATTGAAGTTTTCCCTGGATGCCAATTTGTTTCCTTGCACGTTCTCTCCAACGACTGTAAATACCAACCAACTTTCTAGCCGCACGTACACTGAATCTTCTTGCCAAAGCACGCTCATAGCATCTTTGTGCATCTCTCATATGACCCAATCTTTCACTAACTAATCCAATTAGTTCCCATTCAAGACATGAACGTGATTCAGTATATGGATCAATCTTGGTCTTATTAGAACCACTGTCATTTTCCTTATATTGAGAAATACTTGTACTGTTAGATCTACTACGTACACCTCCCCATAAACCTAAAGTATCAGAAAGGATAGACTTGTTTCCATTAATGTTATTGGTATCACCTTCAGTGTCGCCATTGGCATTTGTCGATGAATCTGTCATTGAATCAGCTTGCATCTCTTGTGCTCTAAAATATGTATAAGCTTTCATATCTTCATATAAAAGCATAAATAGATTATCCAACCATCTTTCACATAACCTCTTCTTACGGAATTCACCAACAATATCATTAGGAGCTGGTGTGTTTTTAGCATTGCTTTTAAGACCAGTAATACTTGGATTTGAATTTGAATTTGAATTTAATGTGATATCATTTGTAGATTTTGAATCTTGACGCCATTCTCCTTCCATAACAAAAACTTTGGAACGAGTATTCAACATGCCTTCCCAGCCAAGCTTGTGTACAATAGCCGCAAGTAAAGAATATGCTTCACGAAATGTCGACTTAAGACTTCCAGCTGGTAATGCCAATAATGCTTGAGGAGTAACCACTGAGCTTGATTCCAATGAATTACGGTTATTCAAGTCACTAGATTTGGCTAATTTTGCATGTTCAGCTGCAACATCTAAAGAGCTCAAATCAGTAACACCTTTTAAAAACACATCTTGAGACAAAGGTAGGTGCATATTTGATGATAATGGAGCAGAAGAAATTTGTCCTGTCGATGCTGACTCATTCTTGGAGCTAGTTGATGCTCTCTCAGCTGCACCAGTAGCAATTCTTTTTAAGATATATTTATCCTTGTGTGTTACCATTGGGCATGCATTTAGAGTCAACAGAGCTTCTTCATATCTTGACAAGGCTATGTAAACTTTGACCAGATGAGCCCATGGTGCAAACATAGATGGAGAAGACTCCACAGCACGAATGGCCAATGGCAATGATAAATCTGCACGCGATTTCTCTAAACAATATTCAGATTGTAATAATAACAAATGAGAAGCACCAGGTACCTCAGCAACAGAGGTTAATATTGAGCTACTCGATAATTTTTCATGGATAAACTTAACAGCATCCAATTCACGGTTTGAAAGGAATAAAACTTTTGTAATTAAAACACAGATTTCAGGGTATTTTTCATAAAGTCTGTACAAAACTTCAAGAGCAGAATCATAGCAATGTGTCAATTCAACACATTTGATAAAAGCATCAACCAAATAATTATCTAATCTATTTGGAACTTGGGTGTTTTCATTGCAGCCCAACTTTTCACCATGAACGTATAAATGTTCAAACCCCTTAAGAAAATCTGGAATGCTTGATTTTGAATCAAGGAAGGGATTAAGTCTTCTAATTTCTACAATTGAAGAAAAGTCACCATCATCATCAGCTGTAATCAAGGAACGTACAATTGCAGAAACATAGCATTCTTCCCACATATCATCAACTTCTTCTTGTGGAACTATATCTGATGATGCATGATTTCCCCATGCATCAAGTACCTCCCATGTAACTGAACCAGGAAAAGCAACATTGACACGTAAATCAAGTTTACGGAATGCATTATAGGTTGAATAAGTAGCATGAGAAACACGAAACGGTTTGTGTTTACCAAACCAAAGTTGAGGTTCTTGGCCAATTATTGTCGCTAGGGAATTAAGTAATGCAGCAATAGTAGCAACATTAGACGTATCAGCACCTGTATAATATAAATAAGTACCAATTGAGGCCAATGTTGAAGATGACGATGACGACGACGATGATGTGTTCGCTGCGTTACCAATCGTCTTCGTAAGATTAACCAGATCTGGTGGTCCCAAATCTCCGATCTGGGATAGAATTGCTGTTCTATCTTCTAAAGAAACACCCGGGCGGCTTTCTAATATCCTGTTTAAAAAAAATTTGATTGGGTACAAATTAGTTAGTATTTTTTGTTTATATAAATATTTGAAAAGAAGTAAAAGTCATTTTGAACGCTTTCGTCACTCAATTTAATAACGTACTCCGGAATTGAAGCCTGGGTTACAAAACTCATTTTTTATTTTATTTTCTTTTATTATTTGGTGCCTTCTCTAGAGTGTATGACCAGATTGTTTTATCAACAACAGAAAAAATTTGTAAGTGCCAAAGCAATAGTAACTTCAACATCAACATTCGGCAACAGGAAAAAAAACCCGGAAAATACAAAAAAGCGCCTCATTTTTCATATGATTATGTAAACATTTTACGAATTTGCTCAATCAAATACTTACAAAACCTGGGATGATAACAGTCTATAATACATGAAAACATAAATGAGCTTTGGTTACATTTCTCATATTTCAAAAGAAACATTTACCTGCCAAATATAAGTAAGTAAATTTATATGTGTATAAGTATTTTTTTTTCAGGATAGTTTTATATTTATATTACAATAGTATACTAAATTGGTAATGTTACACATGTATTAGTGTCATGAAATTCTCAAATAGCTAGTTTGCAAATGTCTAAATGTGATTCTCATTTCAGCAGTGTTTGCACAAAAGAAGCAAAATCTCATCCTGTTTTACGACGTTTTTCATCACCTTCTAATTCTTCACTCCAGTCCTTCGCAGTCAAACAATACTTCTCTGGGGGAAGACGCACACCCCACATTGGCATCACAGCTGGTAATGGCTTCTCGTTACGTTCGGCAGCAAGTTCCATCAACATCTTCTTTGGTGGAATTGGCTTGAACTGATAATTTGTTCTGGCAGCGATTGCCAATCGTATGTCTTCGTTGGTAAGTAATTGACTATTTGACCCACTTCCATCAGCGTTGTCATTTCCTGCATTTCCAGTATTACCTGATGAATTTGAAGCTCCTGCATTTCCAGAACTACCAGATGGACCACCACCAATATTTCCTGCATTAGACTGGACTGGATGTGCATAGTCGTTATACACCATAGCATCTTGTAATATTTCACTTGTGTACCTATATGCGAAATCCATAAGTTGAAGAGGAACATGATCCTCGTATGCTGTGACACCCTGTGTTGCAAATATCAAACGCAGTAATCTAACATCCCTTGGTGTTTGTACCTGAGATTCAGTTGCATTCGTATGGTTAGTGGGGCCAGCGGCACCATTAGCGGTTATATTCGAACCAACACTAACTCCTGGTTGTCCTGGTTGTCCTGGCTGTTTTGAGTTAGAACCGTTAGCTGTATTTTCTATATAATCCATTACCGTGTGTGTTTTATCCTTCAAATAAAGAAACACTAGAAAGAACAAAGATGTGGTTATATGATGGAATACAGTTACACAAATTTAAAAATACGCCATCTGGTAATTAAATTCCTAGATGGGTTACGTAATCGCACGGATGATTTCTGCAGTATTTACACAAAAGCTACGCCTTTTGTCAACCACGGCACCAAGATGTTCCATCAAATGACCATACTTCGCAGAAACATCACCAAGCTGAGAATGATCAGAAATAATTCTGCTCATTGCAGTCTCTAAAAACTTGCAACATTGTTTGTACACCTCTTCATATTCTTCGAAAATTGTTTCATACTTCTTTTTCGAATCAAGAAACTTGATAAACATCTTTTCAGCATTATCATCAACAAGATCTATGGCACTATAATCAAATTGTTCTGTAATTATTAAATTAAAGATTCTATCTTCCTTGCCGAATAAAATTTCTTGAATGTTAGCATTCAATCTTTGTTTTTTAAATCCATTGTTAGAATCAGAAGAATATAGACCACTCTTATTGACTGATGCTTTACGTTTGGAACCACCTTGACCTATTTTATCACTTGAATCCCCATTTAATGATCCAGGTAGAGTTTCTCCAAAATTATTAAAATCAAAAGTGGACTCTTCTTTTGTCGGACTCAACTTACGACGTTTTGGTGAATTTAATACATATTCATTCCCATTGATGTGTGGTTTTCTTCCTCTGGAAGAAGCAGATTGTTTATTCGATTCCATGTCGGTTTCGGTTTCTGTATCAAGGACAATTGGCTCAAAATCCTTTTTATCTGATGATTCGGTTGTAAAATTATTTGCTCCGTGATTATCCATATATTCATCGGCATCAATTCTGGAAGTATTATCCCCGTTAGCATCATAATCACCTTCTTCTTCTCCTTCTTCTCCTTCTTCTCCTTCTCCTCCTCCTTTTTCATCTTCTTTTTTTATGTTATCATCCTCGTTACTGTGACTTTTTTGAATGCTGTCATCTAAATCAATTACAATAGGATCGTCCTTTGTACCGGATATATCGTTTACCCAGTGATTGTCAAATTGAACTATTTCTTCCTCTGAATCGTTTTCTTCACTTTCATCTTCATCATATTCTCCACTGGATTCATCATATTGCAAGTTACTGTCTATATTATTGCTATCAATAAATTGTTCTTGTTCCAAATTATATACATTTCCTTGTGGAGCAAACCCACCTGCATCTGCCCAAGTTTTATTTGTTCTTTTGGAAGGCTGATTCTCATCCATTGTAATTTCTTCAGACTTCTCTTCTGTTCCGTTATGTAACCAATCTTTGACATACTCCGCTCCCTTAATAAAACTTTCATCGTAATTATTTATCATATCAGCATCATCTTTATTTGTAGGAATTTTCGAGTCTATTGGAGTATCTAATTTTGTTGCACTGAAAACTCCTTGTGATTGTTGTAGCTTTCTCTTGGCCGCTTCTTCAATTTCCTTTGTCCTTTTTATTGCCAGCTCTGCTTCTCTCTCACGAGCTTGTCTTTCTTTACGTTCTCTTAATTCAGCTCTACGTCGTAATTCGTCTGCTTGGCGTTTTGCGTTTTCATTTGCTTCACGTTCCCTTCTACGTCTTTCCCTTTCAACAGCAGCTTCTTCTGCTGCTCGCATATTTGCACGTTGATTTTCCCTTTGCTGTCTTTTTGTTTCATCGTGTTGTCTTCTAGCTTTTTCGAATGCCTCTCTTTGTGATCGTGCAGCTTTTTCATATTGAGCCTGATGTGAATTATTTGAATGGAAATTTCTACGAAAGTCAGAAAATGTGCTAAAAACATTGTGCATATCATATTCACCAAATCCAGGGGCATTTCTTGTTTGATATCCAAAATCAAAAAAGCCGGAATCATCACCGTCTTCGTCCTCAAAAAATGATGCAGCATTAAACTTATTATTTCTTCTTTGGTTATTACTGTGTGTATTCCACGATTCATATGGTGTTCTAGGATCCCTTGAACTTCTAGAAGAAGACATTAGTTCTTTATCGTATTCTCTTTTTTTTGTTGAATCACTTAAAATCGTATATGCGTCATTCACTGCTTTAAATTCATTCTCGGCTTCTTTTGAAGGATTCTTATCAGGGTGTAGTTTAAGTGCCAGTTTCCTGTATGCTTTTTTGATTTCAGTATCAGTGGCATTAACTGAAACCCCCAATGTGTCATAATGATTCACCATTAATAGCTTTTGTATTATACTATATTAGATTAGATTCAGTCAAGAATTTTACTTCAAAAGCCTTCTGGAGAAAGTTTGTTGTGGAAATAAACACCATTTGGAATACAGCGACTGTTAAATTTATCACGTACATGGCAGTAAAATCTTAAACTTTACAATTTATGTGTTTTACATTGGGTTTCATTAACCAAGGTATTTTATTTTTGCCACTGATATAATTATTTAGCAAATAGAGATATGACCGTATACTTTTACCGTTTTCCTATTACGACTCAAATTTTTCATGTTACTAAACACACGTTTGCGTTGGTAAATTTGAAACCAATCGTTCCGGGGCATGTCCTCGTTGTGCCACTACGTAGAGTACCACGACTGAGTGATCTACCAGCAGATGAAAGCATCGATTTCTTTCAGACAATTCAAAGAGTACAAAAGTTCATTCAACATGTTTATCGTGCAGATGCGTTAAATTTAGGAATTCAAGATGGTGTTGCTGCTGGACAAAGTGTACCACATGTACATTGTCACATTATACCCAGATATATGAAAGATGGATGGGGTGATGGGATATATAATGCATTAGATTACAATGAAGGGATGATGAAAGCGGATTATTTTTGCAAAGAAGGTTGGTGGAAAGAAGCTTGTCAAGAGATGGGTGTAGAAAACGACGAGGATAGAAAGCCACGTTCTATGGAAGATATGGAAAAAGAAGCCAATTGGTTAAAAGAAAGAATGAATAATTGGTTAAAACAATCTGGTGAATGGGTTGAAGAATTCGATATGAATTTAGAAAATATACACCAAGATTAATTCAAGATTCATTTGTTATATTAAATGTAAATTTATTTTTATTTATTTATAAATTTAGAATGGAGAAACTATATACAAAATTTTACAAATAAGCACATTATAAAGAATGGTTGTATTGTTGATGAAGTTTATCAAGAGTAGCGTATTTCAATTCAGTAGCACGCTGATCTTTACGGAACTGTTTTTGAGTTTTTGCAAGTTCGATTCTCTCTAGGATTCTCTTCTTAGCTAAATGTTGTTTGAGTTTACGTTCACCTCCATTCTTTTTTGGATAGATTTTGTTTTCAGAAGTTGCATTAACAATAGCTGTTGGATCATTTGATAAAAATGCAGCCTTTCTGTAGTTTTCTACCATTTCAAGAATGTATTTTCTTGGCTTGACATCGATACCTGCAGCTTTCATCTCTCTTGATGTGGATGTAAACAGAGAGTCCCAAGTTGGAAATGCTTCGGTAAATTCAGAACAGTTACGGCCAATATGGTTTAGAAAAGCTGGAACATCTTGAATTTCTTTAGTTGGTTGTGGAATTTTCTTTGAAAGTGGAGATTGTTTGCAGATTACAGCAGAAGATGAAAACAGACGTCTTCCTAACATATTTAACTTCTGTATCTTGTGTGTTTGTGTGTATATACGTTCACTTGGAAACTCCTATCCTGCTTGCTCTATGAATAATCAACCTTTTTCTATTCCAAGAAATATAATGCTCAACGAAAATTGTTAGAAAATGAAAAAAAAAAAACAATTTGATTTTTTACATCTGTGCACCACATAGCTTTTTCTTTTTTTTTTTCTTTTTCTTCTTCTTCCTTTTTTTTAGATTAGTAGCCGTGGTATTAGTGACATGAATCGGGTAAATTACGGTTTACGTGTGTAAGATGGTTGATTAAAGGTAGATTTATACAAGAAATAGACTTAATAACCAACAATATGGTGGAGGAACAAAGTTTGGATGAGTTGGAATGGAGGTCACCAGAATGGATAAACATTTACGGGTTAAGGACAGACAACATCTTAGAGTATTTTTCACTATCGCCATTTTGGGATAGACAATGCAATAATCAAATTCTTAAGATGCAGAGGCAGTTTCAAATTCCAGCAGATACTGGGAATCCTAATTTACCACCACCAATGATGATTATTCCATCATTTGACGTAGAATTGCGCAGATTGACAGGAATTGAGTATGTATTACACATGATTAAGGAACCTGATATGTGGATTATCAGGAAACAAAGGAGAATTAGTGATGGAAGCAATGCATTCAACAAGGAAAATAATAACAAAATCAATAACAACTATAATAATAGTAATAGTAATAGTAATAAGGCGAATAATAATATGACAATTGAACAGTATATGCAAACTGCCCCCGGTATGGATTTGGTTGATGATGTCGTCGTACTGGCTGACTATTTCTGTGTTGGTAGCAAGGTATACATGGCGAGTAATGTACACCTTATAGCAAGGCAAGGTATATTGTCTGTAACGAGAGCTCTTGATGCGTGCGTCGATCGACTTACTGCGCTGACGTCAGCTGCCACAGTCACCTCACAACAACTTCCCAGTCGTGATATGACAGATACAATTGGTGCACACAACAACAGTAACAAAAATAACGAATTGTCCCTTTTCTCGCTGAGTGTACGCTCGCTCGAGAAAGAAAAGAGGGGTGTGTAGAGAAAGTATTTATTAATTGTGTATTTGAAAGAGAAATGACTGCCTTTGCCAGGGTTTTTGTTAATATCTGAAACTAGCAAGGCATAATACGGTAGAAATGAGATTCACAGCATTACTTAGACAAGCAGCTGCTGCAACAAAGACACCAGTCTTGATTAGACCAGCAAGTGGTAACCCTACAGGTATAACTGGTATTTATCAACATCCAAATCCTAGACCAGCTCTTATTTCACTTTACAAGGCAACATTAGATGAATTAAACGAAAAATTTCCAGCAGATTCTATTTACAGACAATCAGTAGAGAATTTAACCAAATCTAGACTTGCTATTGTTGAAAGTCATGAAGTTGTTGAAAAAATTGAAAATGAAATAGGTTGTGGTTTAATCGAAGAAGTTGTGATTCAAGCAAATGAGGAACTTGAATTATTAAAGAAAATGGCAGAATGGAAGGTTTGGGAACCATTACAAGAAAAACCATTAGATGACCAATGGGTTTATTTTGGTAAAAAAGTTTAAACTTTAATTGCATCACTTAATTCTCTATTTATTTATTGATTTATTTTATTACTTATTTATTATTCGACCCTTTATATAACTAAACTATGCAATCAATGCTAACAATATAAATATTACAATGGCAGCAACAACCATCAGCACACAACTGTAGCGTCTTCTCCTTTTATCCCAGTTGTTTGCTTTGCGTAGTTCCCTGTCTGCATAACGTGTGTTATCCAATGTTGAGTATATGTTATTCTCGATATTATCAACAATTTCACCTTGACTGATCACAAGTTGATCCATGTCATGGAATATTTGATTCAACTCACCAACGCTATTAACAATTTTGTTTATCTCTGCTTCACGTTGTACAGCTTCGTAATGTTGTTGTTCAAGTTCTTCGGCATTCAATGATGTATGCTGAATTTGAAATGTCTTACCACCAATAACTCCTGAACTTATATTACCGTCGTCTCTGTATTCGCCATCTTGTTGATAAAGGGTACTGTAATCATCTTGTATTGGTTTAGATGTATCTCTGGTATGGAAAACACTTCCTTTCATCTTTTCAAATAGCATTTGTATTTCATTAACGCCATGACTGAGTTTTTCTACCACAAATTGTTGCTTTTGTTTTTGTATCTGATCATGCTCATTGATATCATCCTTATATGAAGTGCTTGTCATACCATTTACAACACTATCAAGTTCTTTCAAATCTTCATCTAAATCTATAATAGCTTCACCAACTTCATCGATTTGCATCAATAGTGAGCTATCATCATCATTATCACCATCATTATCTTTTGACAAACCACCTTGTAATATTGAAATCTCATGGTCAATACTGCGAAGTCTGCTCGTCAGTTGTAACAGACTATCAGAAAGACGACTTGATAATATTTCAAATCGGCTACGGGATTTCCCGTTCTCATCAACTCCAAATTCGTGCAGAGATATTTCCGTGTTCATTTTGTTTCTATTCTGAGGCCTAAGACGTTTTTGCAGATTGAAAGTGTATAATCTTGCATATTAATGTTATCAATTGATATCCGGTAGTTAAAAGCAAAAAAAAAGGGACGAATTTCTGATTTTCTCATAGTGTGCGTTTATTGTGCGGGCACTAATTCCGATGTCACTTACTGTGTATAAAATTATAAAAGTAGAAAAAAGCAATCATTAGGGATAAAAAGGTACTGCTGTTAAATTTATTGCCTGTTGATGCTTCAAATTACCCATTGTCGAAAAAAAAAAACCAATAAAAGACCGAAACAGTATTGTTCACCTGAATAATATTAATCTATAAGGATCTATAAAAATCTGTATATAAAGAATAAAGTGAATACATAATTTCTTTTTTGTTTTTTCTTTTCTTTTCTTCTCCTTCTCCTTCTCCTTCTTTGTTGTTTGTTTATCTGTTTATCCTTTTAAACCCATCCATCTCTAACAAATTTATCAACTCGTTTTTTCAGGTTTTTCGTACTACCCGTATTAAAGTCTGTATGTTCCTGTTTTAGATTAATGACATCATCATCTTTTTCATCTTTTTCTGGCATTAACACATCAGTTATATCAATTTTTTTCGATTCACAATATCTCAAAACACGTTCTCTCATATCAACTAGCATGGATTTTAGTCCATCATTATGTAATGTTAAAATGTCAACATCTTCTTGAAGTTTTTTCTGTAAATTTTTCTTTTTAGCTCGACATTTACTGGCTGCAATTCTATTTCTCTCTAGAATTTTAGCACGTTTCCAAGCATTAGTACCAGGTATTGGACCATTTGGATTGAATATAACTTCATTATTATACAGTAATGCACGAGTAGGAACACCGTTGTTATCAACTTCAATTTTGTTTTCTTGATTAGGAATATTTGAGGGTATTTGTTGTTGGTCTTGAAGTTGTGACTGATGAGTATCAGGTTGTTGTTGTTGCTGTAGCTGTTGTAGTTGTTGTTCTATTTGATTATCAGTAGAATCAATTGATTTTGATGTGTCTGAAGTATTTGTTGTATCACCAGAATTTAAAAGTTGCATTTGTGAATGAACCATCATACTAATCTGACCAATTTGACCATTAGAAATTGATAAACGTCTGGTTGGTAAAGGTAACTGTTGTTGATCATCAAATCTAGTGTCTAAATCTAACCAATTTTGATAATTTAATGATTGTTGTTGATTATAATTATAGTTGTTTTGTTGTTGAAGGGGTTGTGTATTTTGTTGTTGGCGACCTGCACTACTGGACATATTGGACTGGGTGTTAAAAGTTTGCAAATCCAAATAATCATTATTATTGTTGTTGTTGTTGTTAATATTATTATTATTATTATCACTATTAAGGTTTTGATAATTCACATTAGGATTCAATATTTGATCATTTGAAGATATAGGTGGAGAAATAGGTTGAGAAGAAAGAGGAACATTCGGTTGATTCGAATGAGTAGGATCAATATCTGTAGATGGACGATTATTATTATTTGAATAAAATTGAGGGTGTGAATGAGAGTATCCATTTGGCTCTCTGTACCTATTTGAAACGTTATTGTTCATACCATTATTAGAATTTGATAAGTTCATATAGTAATGAGAAGAATATTCAGTAAGGGGTGGATTAATCAGAAGAAAATTTTGGAAATCTTGTGGATCCAAATGAAAATTTTCAAATGTTTGACCAGATGAATTTGATGGATGTTGTTGTTGTTGTTGTTGTTGTTGCTGTTGTGGTTTTAAATGGCGATGTAGCTGTGGTGGCTGATGTTGATGTTGATGTTGCTGTTGTGGTTGCGATGGTGGTTGCGATTGGGATAGCGGAGCCTGTGGCAAACCTTGATCTACAAGTTTTGTTGTTGGCATCGTACCATAAGGTAAACCGTAAGTATCCATGATAGATTAGTTATAACCTTGTAATAGTGATATCTATTCAGTAAAAAAAAAAAAAAAATAACGGAAAAAAAAAGTGAAAGAACAAAAAAGAAAATAAGAAAAAA